>JBAWJQ010005412.1:0-204421 GCA_037783105.1 Bactrocera zonata | reverse complement strand
TTTTAACCACAAGTTATGCTGGGGACACCGCAACGTCGCTGCCAAAGGATTATTCATAGCCACATGCAGGCGGATGTACATACATATATACATATGTGTACATGTGTAGGTGACTATATTGAAATATGTGGGCGCATAGATTGCTGTCATTCGAATTGCAGTGCCATATTAATTATGGAAAATATATATGACAAAACTGCAGACCAATAGTTATTTGAAATTTGGAAACACTGCAGCAAAACAGGATATATTTCTGACCTAGCTTAAGTAGTTTTGGGTTAATACTGTCATTTACAGGCTTGCGACCACGGTTGCAATATTACTCTAAACAAGTAAGGAAGGGCTAAGTTACAGTCCAACTGAACATTTCATGCTCTTGCAACTTGCCAAATCACAGCCAAGGGAATAGTTTAAGGTGTAAAACCAATCATATGTGCGAAAATCCTGGTATTAATTATATAGGGGCTAGGCCAATTTTTTGCTCAAATGTATACATTTTAAGCACAATGATATACTATTATGAGTAAAACACGCTCTATTTTTTTCATTGTAATAACTCACATACTAGCCGATATATGCGGTATAAAGTCACCCGGAATTTCAAAAATCTTTATATTAAGTATATGGGGACTAAGGGAGTTATTGGTCCGATTCAACCCGTTTTTGACATATAGGCACACCATTGCCAGAGAAGAATTATCCCTGAATTACAATTATATATCCCACTCATTGTCCAATATTTTCGATCAAAAATCAACTAAATATACTGGAATTAAAATATTCAGTAACTAGGGGATTAAACAGTTTTTGTTGGTTTTAGCCATAAGGTGGAACATACTAAAGAAATTGTTTGTACAAATTTTTCTTGATTTGTGTACCGGAAAGGGAAAGAATCAAATGGAATTTAAAATTTTGCTATATGGGAAGTAGGTGTGGTTGTTGCCCAATTCCGCCCATTTTCGCACTGTAACATTGAAATATGAGAAAAATGCCACGTGCTAAACTTAGTCGAAATCGATCCGTCGGGTCCTGAGAAATGGTATTTCACCCAAAGCCACCCCCATCGTCCAATTTTCACACCGGTTCCCATAAAGCTCTCTTTCATACCATCTCGGTGGTAAAATTAAATGTCTCTGGCGCTTTTATTTATTGATTTATTGCGCTTTTAGTAGTTTTTAACAGTACCGTTTTATAGGGATTGAGCTGAGTTAATAAAAAAACGGCTTGATATTTTTCAAAGGTCTAACATTTATTTAAAAGGTTGTTTTATGAAATTTATTTGTAGAAAACAATTTCGGACAAATGACCACCACGGCTGAGTTTACAGTAGCTTATCCGATCCACCCAATTTTGGAGTACTTTCTCGATGGTTTCAGGCCTTATGGCAGCTACAGCAGCTTGAATCTCGTACTTTAGATCTTGAATTGTTTCTGGATGGTTGGCGTAACATTTATCTTTAACAGCTCCCCATAGAAAATAGTCCAACGGAGTTAAATCGCAGCTTCTGGGAGGCCAATTCACATCACCTCTTTTGCTGATTATGCATTTTTCGAAGATAGGGCGTAAAAGATTGAGTGTAGCGTTTGCTGTATGGCACGTTGCGCCGTCCTGTGCTCCAAATGCGACAATTCTGCTTGTTAACGTAACCATCGAGGTGGAAATGAGCCTCGTCCGAAAAGATGATTTTTCGGTAAAATTGACCATCCTCCACTCCACTTTTCTTCTAGTGAATAGCGACCCATTTTGTAAATTTTAGACTTTTTACTGAATATCTGTCACTTTCCGAATGGAATTTGACGTTTCTAATGTCGAAATATAGATAATTCAAATTTAAAATGTTAGATGGCCCACCTGTTACTTTGTAGCAACAGGTTGCAAGAGTATAAAAACAAAATATATTTTACGAATATAAATTTAAATACGGATTTTGGGTTTAAAAAATAAACTTTTAATCTCAAAATATTTTGAATATAAAACTTGCAACCCTGAGTGCCACCAAAATTATATTAAGTAAGCTCGGAGATTTGCTGTCTATGACGTTATAAGGGAGCTCAGTAGATATAATGATCCAAAGAGCAATGCTGGCAGTAGCGTAGCTACCAGCAGAGCCACCCCTGCCGATAAGGTCGATGGTGAATATCGATGCCAAAAGTAATCCACAACGTTTCAGCGTCTGCTACTAAAGGTACGGCTGAAACCGGACGTCTGTACTTTAACAAGCGATTCGCTATATAAATGTATAAAGATGGAAAACATTAAACCCTTCAGAAGGCAAGGGGAAACCACTGAAGTATACTTCCCAGCATATCATATGACAATGATAGTACAACCAAAACAATGGTTCTCAGTCCCCGGGAAATCGAGAGTGCTAAGAATGCCCGGAGGTAAAACAAAACAAACTCTAAATATCGTAACATGGAACATAAGAAGTTTATACGAGCCTAGAAAAGTAGCCAATACGATTTTAGAAATGGGGAAACTAGACATCGCATAAGTGAAATATGGTGGCCAAATTGTAGAGAATTTATTTCTGAAAATACAAAGTTATTTTTCTCTGGCAACCAAAATAAAAATCACCGCAACGGTGTAGGCATTATTAGACCAATACAACTTAGCTGATAGGAATGAGAGAGTAGATCGACTAATCCAAATCTGTCAAGAACACAAACTTATAATTTCGAACAAATTATTTAGGCTGCCTCCCAGAAGACTTTATCACCATCGAACGCCTCTGATAATAGCATCAAATCAAATAGATTACATCCTGATAAATAATGGCTTCTGTTCTTCAATAAAAAAGGTCAATACATATCCAGGAGCGGATCAAAACTTACCACTGGCAAAATTGCCTAGCCGTAATTAAAAAAGTAAGCCTATAAAATGAATACAGAAATCTCAAGAATACAAAAGCACTCGCAAAAATTAAGATATCAGAGTTCTTATATTACCAGGCGACTTTCGTTTCGAACTAGGCTTGACTTGAGGTTTCAAATTGAGATGTGTAATAATGTTTACATACTTATTTTACACATAACTTCTTGTAGGCCCCACATACCGACTATCAAGAGCGCGTATTACGAGATATTATATTATTTAAAATTACTTTTGTTTTCAAAATAATTTCCTACAGGTACATATAGGGCACAGCCAACTAGCAGCGAGTGAATCAAATAATAAATATGTAATTAAAATAGCAACAAGCTCAAATTGATATTTCCAGAAATATTTTCTCCTAACAGTTAAGATAAGATATATGTACATACATATCTACAAATGCACACACATACAATAAAAATCAAAACTTCACACTCATTGCTCAAGAATGAGTATTAATTCGTATTTGCCTTCCGCTTGCGATTACGTGGACTTGCTATCGAAGTTTGGAACATAAGATATCGGACAAATTACGCTGATAAGAACTCTTCGCCACAGCTAACTTAAAGCACGTCAAAGTATACAAAAATTATTTGTAGGTGGAGAGCCGCAGCGAAGCTTGCGCAGAGGTGATTGACTTGCTATGAAAGCATTTTAAGGCGATTGTGTAATTAGATTGAAATGCATTTAACAATTTAGAATAAATGCAGCAACAAAAAGTGAAAAAGCTCAAAATGGAAATAAAGCTTCTACTTAAGTACATACGCACTTGCCTTCAATAAAAATCAATGAATATTTTTCAATTGAAGTTTCAAAGTATTAACATTGGCAAAATACCTGAGCAGCTCACATGTGCGTATATCATTTATATATAAATGTGTATGTATAGAAAATTAGCTATGCAAGCGAAATTTTTAAATAAATATTATAAGCAAGACAAGTCTGCGAAAATTTTCGCTGCTGCAAACACAACAAAACAATGAGTAGCCGAATTCATTTCGAATGGAATTAGCTATATTTGTATGAGCACACATATTTGCCCACAAAACTATACGTGTACGTGTGTGCTGATATTTTGTATATTTCACTGCGAGGTGGTTGTTTATAATCACAGATGCCGAGTGACGCCAAGTGGCATTCCTTAGCTGCTGCCACTGTCGCTGCCAGTACCACCGTCACAGCCGAATTGTTGTTATTGTTATCGCTATCCATAGCTGTCCATTCATTGACGTCCACAAGGCAGCTTCTTACACAGTTTCAGCACAAACCCTAAACCTATTCACCTAAACGAACAGACCCCTCCCCCGCTCCCGCTAAATGCGTCAAACACAATCGCCGCAGCTGATGATGATTCACTCCCTGCTAATTCAAACTGAATCCGGAGAAGACAGCCGCCAATGAATTCACCATAGCTATTTCACGTCTATATTCCAATCTACTACGTAAAATGAAATCCACCAACTACAACATACAGTTATTTATGCCGCTCTTGCTCTTCATGCCACTTTTATTGGTCGGTTGGGTGGGAAAATGAAAAATTTCAAGCAAGAAATACGTTGCGGCCAACAATTTGCATTTTGACATGATAAATGTATAAATCTTCCCTTCTACCCTCATTGGCTCTCCATCTTTGCTCTTTGCTCTCGGGCATCTCAGCTGCAATGCATTAAGATTCCTCAATTGCCTGAGTTTAAGAACGCCGCAAGTAATTGAATGAGCCATTGCATACATGTGTATGTGTATACAGTTATAGTTGAATGCTAACGGTTTGTGTGAAATATGAATCACTAATAGCCAAGTTGTTCAATGGGAATGCGAGCTGTCGAACTTTGAAGTGAGCAGACAAAAACTAAATTCAATCAATTTTCTTTTGGCTTTTCAATTATCTTATGGCTCTCCAATAACTAGTGGGTATTGACAAAAAATACAGTAAAATAGTTCAAAAATTCAATCAGTGGAAGTGTATATTTTTGATTTACCCTTTTCTTCATATTCTTCACTCACTTTATGATAAGACTGTGGAAGTAGTAGCTCTCAGAGCAATTTAAACTGCATCAACATTTTATTTTAAATTTTTATTAATTTATTCTTTTTTCCTTAAGTCACTGTACGAACAATACGAGGGTTGCATTTTATATTTCATGATTAGAGAAAAAAAATATTAATCATCGAAAATCACTTTATTGTTTTTCAACATATTCTGGCAAGTGTTTGAACCAACTACCGAAGCACCTTTGCCACACGGATTGAGGTATCTCCAAAACATGTCTTTTGAACGTATCAACCGCCTCTTCAGGTTTCGAGAAACGATGATCGCATAGTTTATTTTTTACGTACGGGAATAAAAAGAAATCACTCGGTCCCAAGGTGGGACCAAATGGAGGATGACTCATCAAATCGATGTTTTGAGTGCTAAAAAATGCAGTTGTTTCAGTCGATCTGTAAGGGCTCG
Organism: Bactrocera zonata; assembly: GCA_037783105.1. Lineage (NCBI taxonomy): Eukaryota > Metazoa > Arthropoda > Insecta > Diptera > Tephritidae > Bactrocera > Bactrocera zonata. The sequence goes on along the minus strand of JBAWJQ010005412.1, from coordinate 199,095 downwards.
CATTAGCGCGAGGAAGAGTGCTCCGTCTTCGGCGATTGGCAATTCCTGATTAACAGTAAGACAACTGGATAAAAAATGGCTGTGTTTTTACAGTCAAATGTATATGCAATGAAGTTATGCCTATAATCTTCTCAATCTCTCAATAAGACACATTACGATCTTGCAATAACAGTTTGACACAGTATCTTTCGTTTCTAGAACTGCAACTGATTTTGGACGAGCTTTACGAAATTCGTGTTCGACCGTAAAAGTTGTAAAAAATAATCGCGCCCAAATGTTCGCCATATTTCCATTTTTTGGCTGAGATGAATATTTTTAGTTACTGTAAACAACACTAATAGTATGTCAAAACGTTCTGAGTGTGCCAAATTGCAACAAATGTCGAAATATAAAAGGCCTATGTATCTTCTAGTCGAGACTTTCGAGTTTCATCCATGAACCGGCTCTGAATTACGGCAACAGACTTTTCACCCTTTTCAAAAATTTGGAGGGAAACCTGCTGAATGGCAGTGAAAGTGTAATATCTGGAGAAGGCAAAACCGATTCCAGAAGCGATGACGATGTAATAAGTATATGTTCCATTGTTCGAAAATGCTGTGATTCTGAGAGCAAATACCCGCCTGAATAACAAGAAAACGGCAGGGGTCGGTGGATTACCGGCCGAGCTATTCGGATATAGCGGCGAAGAACTGATAAAGAAAATGCATCACCCTCTTTGTACAATAAAGCATGTCTAACGATTGGAATTTAAACTGCACACATCACCCCTTGAAAAGCAACTTCCTTTATGCCGCTATGTCTAAACTTGGCATCCCTGTAAAGCTAATGTAAACAACACCAAAAACTTGTTCAATACCAATCAAGGTTTCATACAAGGGGACTCCCTATCATGTGACCTCTTCAACCCATTGCTGAAGAAAATAATAGGAGCTTTAGAGCTAAATACAGAACGCACAATCTTCTATAAGAGTGTACAGCTGCTGGTGTGCGCCGATGACATTGATATCATTGACCTCAACACCGCAGCGTTAGGTTTGCTTTCTCCAGACTGGATGAGTAAGCAAAGCGTACGGATCTGGTTGTGAAGGAGAACAAGACAAAATATCTCCTGTCATCAAACAAACTTTCATCGCATTCGCGACATGCTTCGCACTTTACTGTTGGCAGTCGTAACTCTGAAGTCGTAGATAATTTCATCTATCTTGGAACCAGTAGCAACAACGATATCAGATGAGTAGGCAATTGAAAAGTAATTCTACAAGTCCCTCATCATCCCTATATGATGCGAAGGCATGAACAATGGCATTGTGTGATGAGTCGGCCTTAGGAGTGGTCGAGAGAAAATTTTTGCGCAAGATTTATGGTCCTTTGCGCACATTAGCATAGTTTAGCGATTCAAGAGACACCGACTGCACCGGCTAGGTCATGTTGTCCGCATGGAAGAGAACACTTCTGCTTTCAAGGTTTTCGATTCAGTACCCGTCTGTGGCAGTGTTTTTGCATGAAATGATCTTCATTCCCTCATGAAAAATTCAGTGCGTTATATATTAATAATTGCTATTAATCCAAATATTATCAATTACTGATGGTATTTAAAACATTTTTATAAGCGTTTTCCATGGATTTCGCGTATTAAAGATCCCACCAAAATGGCCAACCAAAATGGCGAGAAATTCTTTTATGAAAAATTTAAGTATTATTGGTGTTTTTATACATATTTATTTATTATTTACAAGTACTTCGCATTCCATGCGGCAGAGTCAGCGTGGGCGCGTAATTTTCTGCGAAACATTTCCATTTATAAAATTGTGAAAAAGTCTAACGTCAATAAAAAGTATGTATGGAAAATAGCCAACGCAAAATGAAAACATCAAAACCGGAAGTATTTTATTAGCAGCTACATACCGTTAACGCGTCACTGGGAGGCAATTTAATGGACGAAAAACAGAAGCAAAAATACCGGCGCAGCAGTAAGAAGTTGAAACTAAAGTCAATGGCAAAAATAAAAACAAAATCAGAAAAACAGAAAAACAGAGCACCGAAGAGCACATGAGCAGTGAGGACTCTGGGAGAATGGAAGATGATAAATACTGGAAAATTTACAAATTGGACTTAAACAAAACCGCCGGCGCTAATTTATGTGAAATAGCACGAAGACAACAGTTCGCAAGGCAATGGTCACGAGCACGCAATCGGCTCATTCAGCATAACGAGCGTGAAAGTGCACACGCACACGCACCCGCTGGGACACGCAGTGAAAAATAGGCGAAATTACCGGAAAAATGTGCGTGGTATTCCGCCAGTGTTAGTGCATAGTACGTCATAGGCATCCCGCAAATGACTGGAATTGTTGAAAGGCTTTGCTTTTGCTGCCCACGCATGGATGCGCATAAAAAACAGCGTGGATAAACGCCTGGGACTACCGTACTCTTTTACCTATTGCCTGGCGTGGCTGCTTATTATCATCCATCAATGAAGTGGCTGGGCCAGCAAATGTTCCAACCGAAACAATAAAGATCGATCGCTTTAGATACACAACACATTGCGCCTTTACATTGGTCTCCAATCGCCACACCCCACACACACGCATTAACTGAAAATGAACTGTAAAATAGACCATCAGTCAATTAGTCTCGGCAGCATCACGAACATATTCGCATCTAACAGTAGGTGTGCTCGCGAAGCGTAAATTTAGAATGCGACACATACAGGCCCACCATGCGCGGAAGAGAGCAATGAGCTTAACCGCAAAACCGCTACAATGGCAGTTGCCACAATTGTGTCTGCACTTAAATAACGATAGCATCACGGGCAACAATAACAGCAATAACAACTAAGGGCGTAAGTAATATCACACGCTTGCAGCATTAAACCGTAATATTTCGTAGCAGCCTTTCAGGCGTGTTCGCATATTGCACGATTTAGAGCGAAGGCATTACAACACTACCGTATATAAATCTATGACCACCAGTCAGCCAAATTGTCAATCACTCAGCTGAATAAGGCCTGCAAGTACAGTTACCCATCCATACATTAACGGTAGTTGCACATGCATTTTGTTGTTGTTGGTGTTGGTTTCTATTTTTATATGCTCTTGTTGCCAGCTACCCCTTATTAACCGTAAATATTTAACGACTGCACACACTGTAGTGCTCTCTTGGCAGATATTGAGTTAAAGGACGTCCGGAGATTTCATTTGATGCACCGTTCAGCCCAACAACGGTAAATGGTAACGGTTTATAGACGAACAAAAAATAATCAATTAAATTATGGATGCGCTGGTGGCGTTAATTGAAAATGCCCGTGGTATATTGGCAGCAACGCTAAGCGGAATCAACTAACCGCACGCAAATGAAACGAGTAGCAAACGATGCGACGGTGATGCCGATATGGTGAAGGTAAATAGCGAATAAAAAAGATTTCTTCTAGTTGGACTCCGTTATTAAGTTATTTGCGCAAATGTTGCTATGGTTCGAAAACCCTTATTCATAATAATTTGCAAACAACTTTGGGGAGTATTGGAAAAGTGTTATTTCGTAAATGACTTGTAAAATTTTGCCTTTGTTAGACGAGAGACCACTTTACTTCTCAATTGCCTACTCAGTCCGAAGTAGCACCAGTTGGCAAGAGTTATTTTGCGTTGCATTTCAAGACTGACATTGTTGTTCAGGTTAATACTGGTTCAAAAATAGACGAAATTATCTACGACTTCGAAGTTCTGACTGTCAACAGTGTCGTGGGAGCCAAGTCGCAAATGCGACTTCCTTATCCAATCGGTTAAACCCAGAGCTAATGATAGGGTTGTTGAGGCCAATAATATCAATACCTCCTGTTCAAGAGCCTTAACATATACGATGGAAATAGGTAAGACGCTGTCAGCGGAACAATAAAAATATGTTTATACCATCTGATCAAATTTGACCCGGACTGGTCCATTTAAACTGCGCGCGAAAACTAAATCGGTCGTATAAAGTTTGATCTCCATATGCCAATTAGTGCGTGTGTTTGGCATCTGTTTATATACGACTCTACAAGTTTGTCAGGTAACTTTTACCATGAAAAAAAACAATTAATAACGAGTTTATTTAAAATTTTCTGTTTCAGGCGTTGTTGGAAACAAAGCCTTCAGTGGAGGTTGTGAAGTTATCAAAAACTTGTGCTAGTCGATGATAGACTCAAAACGATCATCGAGTAGAGATCGCAAAATAGATGATTGACAACGTCGCTGAGACACCATTATTCACCTGAGTTTATGAGTCCACAATCTATAGAAAGACAAGGTGTATAACAAATGCATGAAAATGTTGGTTAAGAGTTGGTATGCTAGTATTGGATCAAAAGGATCCTATTTTCAAGTTAATAATAACGATTTGTATTAAAATATTGCAAAACGTATTTTTTGTTTTTGTCAGTCCAGATCAATTTTGATCAGATCGTATAACTAGCGCTTATAATTTAGCCTAATGAAGCACTTTCCAAGAGATGAGCAGTACAAGCGAAAACGTTTCGTTATTGGTATTTTTATTTATTATTATTAGGATCATATCCTTATTGGAGGCTTAGTGCAGCCTTTGGTACTATAGTGATAACTCTAAATGTTTCAAAGAACCTTCAAACGGAAAAATCATGACATTTTTCCATTATGCGGATCAAGCAAAAATCTATTACTCAACTATGTTTTATGTGCAAAATACCCTAAAATCAGGTTGCTTGAATTGAGATGCAACAGTTTTAGAATAGTCTCAGAATTCGAAATAACCAACTTAGCTTAAGGCAACGTAGCTGGCCTCTAAAGTATCTGCAGGCAATTCCAGAGTCAACATCAATGTAGATAGTTGAGCAGCGATTCAGACAGTAACCTCGTATCGTATATCGGACAGAGGTATCTTGGAAATCAGGGCAGCTGTGGAAAGTGTTGCCAGAGGCAAGCAATTTCACTTCTACTGGGTACATGGGTTGCTATATATGTATTTCTGGACTAGGCAACACTAAGTGTTGCCAGGTGCAATCTGACATTTCCATTGGAAAGTCTGACATTTTTTAGCATAACATCACTCAGAACGTTTTGTCATTTAATCGAGAATTGTTTTATTTACAGGGAATTAAAAAATTCATCTCGGCCAAAAAATGGAATTAACTCGTGAACATTTTCGTGCGATCATTTTTCACAACTTTCGAAGTGGATTATCACGTCAAGAGTGCATCGATGAACTAAAATCTTTGTATGGCTATGAAGAACCATCCTATAGCACTGTGAAAAACTGGTACAACGAATTCAATCGTGACCGACGCTCGCTCAAAGACGAATTCCGTGAAGGTCGTCCAAACACAGCCATTGTGCCAGAAAACATCGATGCCGTACGTGAACTGATAATGCAAGACCGTCATGTAACATACCTTCAGATAGAGGCATGCCTATGCATTTCTCCCACCAGCATACATTCGATATTGCATGAACACCTGGCCGTAAAAAAGGTTTGTTCTCGTTGGATCCCGCACAATTTGACAATCGCTCACAAAAAGGCTCGTGTGGATTGGTGTAAAGAAATGCTGAAAAAATACGATCGCGGTGCTTCAAAAGACGTTTATAAGATCGTCACAGGTGACGAATCATGGATCTAAGCGTATGAGCCCGAAACAAAACAGCAATCGACCGTGTGGGTCTTCCAAGACGAGCCAAATCCAACAAAAAAAAAACCATTTTCGTTGATAAATATGCCTATTTTCATTATTAGGCCAGAAATGCATATAGCAGCCCTCGTACCAGGCCAAAAAGGCATCGGTGGCAATGAAATTTTGAACGAGATTGCCAAGGTGTACGGCTAACACCAGAAAATTAAATAAATTTGATCAACAATGAGCAACCCTTTCATTGCCTATTCGACGATCTGGCCAGAAGCATGGTAAAGAGTAGATGGAACGAGTTACCTGGGTGCAAAACTGCAAAAGTCATCTACCAAACGGTACATCGGAAATACACAAAATTCATATTAGCACTCGATAGAAGAGACTGTATTAACATGATCGAAAAACTAACTGGTTACTGTTTGGGGGCGACACAGATCAAGAAGACTTTAGCAAATCTCTGAAGCAAGTCACCAGGAAAACAATGGAGCATCTCTTGTACATTTGATCTCAGCGGTATGATACACTGGAGGAGGAATCGATAGCGAGGCCACAAAGTCTGTTAAAATTCGCGTCAAGCGCAGGCATACTAAACGATGACTACTCCTCATGAACCTAGTAACTGAACTCCATCTGATATCCGAATGGATCAAAACTGGTCTATGCGTGGCTTATTAGCCTACTAGATTAATTAACCTAACCTAAGGCAACCTAAGCCAATTTTATTGCTTTTGTTGCATATATTAGACCAATACCTTTGAAAATAATAAAAAGTGTAATAGTAGGATGAAACTCATTGGAAACGAAAAAAATTAACGAGAGGAGGTGTGTTGAGATTTAAATGGGAAAATTTGTTTATCTTGATTTTAGAAACAACCATAAGTCCTATGGAAAAAATTTAAAGGGTAAAGTAGTGGATAATAAAAATATCTGCAACTTTTGCCTGGAGAACTTTTTCGTATAACCTCCAAATTTATGTGAAAAATTCAAATAACCTTGATTTTGCTCTTTCTATTTTTCCTTCCACTTTAAGACAAAAGATTATGCGAAAATAAAGTTTCCTTTAATTTTATGACATTCTCTTCCTTTTCCAATGAGTTCATCGTAAAAATATATATGTATACATATATGAACTGGTCTACGAAAAGGGGACTTAGGTGTTAAAAAAATCAATTTTCACTTTTTAGTTGATTCGGATGGAAGATGAGATGCTTTTTCACGTGAACTAAAAAGTGAAAATTGATTTTTTTGACACCTAAGCCCCCTTTTCGTAGACCAGGTCACATATATATATTTAATATACGTCTATATATATTTATATATTTTTTTTTTGAGTCAAAAATTATCGACCCTGGTCTATATGAGTTTCACTTGCATTCAATAGGAGCTAAGCATATCAAACAGCAACAGCAAGAGCATTGAGTCACTGCATTAACATATTTGCGGTTCGCATGCTGTCGTACGCGTCGTCGTCAACGGCGCACGGACAATTGCAAATGGGTCGCGGTAATTGAGCGAATGACTTAATGAATGACGTTAAATGACACTCAAATGGGCAAACAACAACTTTGTCGATCGACCAGCTGGCTGACTGACTGACGGCACTCACCTGGGGCAATATGCGTTGCACGTACGCCCGAAGAAAATGCGACCTTTACGGGCTATGCCTCTGGGCGACCAGTCCAGTCCAACTCGCTCACTGGCGCATTATCTGTACTTGTAGATTTGTATGCGCTTCGCGTATTGAATAACGCACCTGATGTATTCTATTGCGTTTGTTGTTGTTGTTGTCGATTTAAATTATTATTTGCGGTTGCAATCGCTGCGCGGCTTAATTTGGTGTTATTGTTGTTGTTTATTTATGCTTTTTTCGAGAATGTTGATGTGTTAACGTTGTTTCGTTGAAGGCATTGCACTGTTGTCACAAATGCGGAATTCGATAGTAATTTTGCTGCTTCAGTCGCTGCTTCTACTTCTTCTTCTTCTTTTCACACTTTCATTTTATGCACTTGTCGCTGGAATTGAATTGAATTCGATTTTGGTTTCACTGCATTTTTTCACTTCTGTATTTGCTTGCCACTTTTCATTTCATTGAACATATACTCTCATACATATATATTATCGCATTTGTTGGTTGTCGTTTTGTGGTGATTGCTGCTGTTTCGGGATCAGAGGTACATTAAATATACTATATTTTTTATAATTTTTTATACAAAAAACTTTGCGCTTATCCAATACCATAGATATGTATATATACATAAAAATAAATAAATGTAAGTACATATATATATCCATTGTGACAAAAATGCACCCGGAAATTGTAATGAAATTCCCCGCGTAAATGATATTTTAGAAGATTTTGCTAAGTTGGTAGGACTATCCTTTATTACTTTGCCTAATATGAGCGCGATCAGTGAACCAGTTTGTTTACAACAGCTGCTTAAGTGGGTACCCCTCAGTGACGCGTTGCGATTTTTAGAATGGATAAAAATATCAAAAAAGGAATTTCTCCAAATTTTGTATTTCTCCCCGGTGTTTCAAAAATACAAGCCTATGACTGGTACAAAGCCTTCAAAGACGGTCGTTCTGGACGACCTCCAGGCAAATGTTAGAGAGATGGAAAGAGAGCTCAACATCTCTCGCAAATCCGTTGAATGATTTATGTGGATATTTATGGTATGAAACGCGTTCCCAATAAAGCTGAATTTTTTTTTCAAAAAGAAGTAAGAGAGTATCGTAAACAGATCTCTTTGGACATACTTGTTTGGGCGAATTTCAATTCCACATTCATGGAGAGCATGATAACTGCCGATGAGACAGGGTGTAAGAGTTTGACATGACAACAAACCAACAATCAAAAATCATCGGAGTGGAGGGAAAAAAACGAGTCGAAACAAAAAACCAAGCCAAAGCCAATCAAGGTGATACTCATTGTTTCTTTTCGATATTCGAGATTTCGTGCATCATAATTTTTTTCTGGAAAGACAGACTGTCAATAAGGAGTTCTATTTAGCCGTATTGAGGTGTTTACGTGAGAACATCCAACGAAACGGCCAGAATTTTGAAAGAACAATTCATGGATTTTACACGATTGTAATGCACTTTCACATCGAGCCACAATTGTGATCGAATTGAAAGATAAAAAAGGCATCGATCAACCCCCGTATTCATCACATTTGGCTCCGTGTAGTTTTTTCTTGTTACCCAAACTGAAATTGCCGCTGGTAGCGCTTTGTTATGATATAAATACAAAATAAAGACCGTTTTTTAACTTGAATCCTTTTTTTAGCAAAACCTGAAACTATTCTTTAATACGACATGGATTGAAAAATAGTTCCATCGGCCCAACCTTAAATAAAATGCTATCAAAGTTTCATAACAAAAGTAAGGCTGAGCTCAGGCTACTACCGGGGTCACAGTTAGCGGATAGTGAAACGGGTTTACTAAGTAGGTTAGCTGCAAATAATACGCCGTAGTAAGCAGCTCCCGACCAAGAGCTGCAGGAGGATTACACCAAAGGAGTACCCACCCACAAAAGATAGACAACAAAGCCACGAGGGAACAGCGATCAGCACCAAATGTGCACAGACGTCGACGAAAGCCCAGGGCAAGCGCCATCAAAATCGAAGTCAGTAATATTGTGATTATGGTATACTAAAAACTCGGAACGGATTAGTTTGAGAAAGGGCTGGTGAAGGCAATATCATTTCATTACGTAAGAGTGACATCTCACCGAAATGCCTGGCAAGCTAATACTGTTCTCACTCTGTCATGTTAAAATCTTGAACGGTCTTCAAGTACGTTTAAGTTGAGATTCAGTTGAGATGAGCTGCTGATTCGTGAATTACGTAAATTGTTATGTACAACATTTTACAAAGGAAAAAATCTTCGCCCTTTGCACTGTTTTTGGTGCCGTGTTTTCAGACATCATCGAATCGACAGCCTCTTTCCTTTTTCCCAGTTTGAAAACGTGGTTGACTGAAAAAAGATTTATTGAGCATAAGGAGATGGAGTTGGAAATAAAGCCATATTTTAAAGGCTTTGAAGCTTTAGAATATCGAATCGATCTCGAAATGTTGTAAGACCGTTACAACAATTGCATTACTCTAGAGAGATTATGTCGAAAAATAAAGCGATATTTTCTCTCTGTCGTTGTTAACATGTATCCTTTACCTTAGTATAGAACTTTTGAAAACATACAAGTATAGAATCAAAGACTAAAATCCTATTCATGTAATTCAATCGATTGGAAGGCCTTTTCACCCAAACGGTCAAATATCACTCATACGCAGTGTAGGCAAAACCACACATCGATTTTACAACACTTTTATTGGAACAGCACTTTTTTTGCTAACCTAAAACTAATGTTCCAAAAGAAATTAAAAAAAATGTATACTGGTATAATTGTACGCCTTGCGAAGAACATTCAAAAAAGAAGAAAAAGACTCTCGTTCGCTCATTGATAAATTTTCAACGGAGTCGAGAAAAAAAATACTCAAACACAAAAATCTGCATATGTGTTGGTGTATATTTAGCTAAACCTTTCCATGTACGCCCATAAAAGTCACACGCACCAACACATACGCAGCAGGATGCTTTGCGCCCACACTCTCAAATTGATGGCTTTCATCGATAAAGGATTTTTGCAAAAAGATGGTGGTCTTCAATAAAGGCAAGGAAAAGCGAAGAAAAAAATAATTAAGAACAAAATAACAATGAAATTGTATGTGTAGATGAGTGTGTATATGTGTTTGCGCACTTAAGGGCCTGTGTGAAAGCAGCGAAAGTGTTTGAAAAGCAAATCAAAAAGCAGCAGGTGGGGTAAACTTTTCCTGGAAGTAGGCAATACATAACGCCGGGGGAGGTAGCAGAGGTTAGCAGAGGGTAGAATGACAGATTTTTTCCTTAACAGCCGTAAAAGAGCTTTGTCACACTTCGCCGTAGATATTCATACACTATACATATCTATGTGCTCTCGCAAGTGTGATACAAAAAACGTGCGAATGTGTATTTAAGAACTCTGCTGCATAACTACAAATATTCCTTTGCATATATACAAATATACATATGTATATTTATGAGACTGGCGCCACGCGGCACAAGATGATGATGGAGCAGAGTAGAAAATTTTTTGGACTGAGATTTTAAAGTATTTAGTCGCGGTCAGCATCAGCTGCTTTTGCTACATGTGTCCACTGCAGAGATGCATAAATGCGTCTGAAACAACGGTAAATTCAAAAATTGTTATAATTTGCCGTTTTTATTTATTTATTTTATTATGAGTATATCTTCGTATGCAAATATTTTAGATATTTTCGCAAACAGCATTTTCAAGCACTCAGCCCTAGCTGTGATGTGTGTGTGTGTGCGACGAAGAGAAAGTATGTATAATAGCTTCAGCATAATGAAGTTTGAAAAGAGCGCACACGTTAGTGAAAGCTTTCAGTTTGAAGGAAGTGAATCCATGGAGAGCGTACGACCACAAGCGCAACCACATTTTTGTAAGCTAAATTTGCAAGAACAACAGCACTGAGTTTAAGGGGAGTGATGAGAACTTTTTCAACAATTAACGGAGCTGTTAGTGTTAACGGTGTCGCAATCTTTTTTATAAATAGAAATTTACACTTTTGAGTATGCACAATGCGATTTGTTTTATTAAAAAATTTTCGGCTAAAAATTAAATTTTTACTTTTTTTAAATTAAATTTTTAATTTAACGAATTTTATGATTAATAAATTTGAGTTGAAAGTTAATTTTTTAATTTTTATTAGTGATGTTGGGATTAAAAACTAGATTTAAGTTTAATAATTTATATTTATCAAAATTAATTTTTTTGAGCTGTATATGTAATTTTTTAGTGTAATACATCCGTCGCTGGGCTTCAGAATTTTTTATTGCCAGTAAAAAATTAGAAAATAAATCAATTCAGAATTTCATAACAATTTTTATTTTTTAGTTTATTATTATTACTTTTGTTATTTATTATTCTTATTGTTGTTATTACTATTTTTTTATTTTTTTTATTTTATTATTGTTATTACTATTATTATTATTATTATTATTATTATTATTATTATTATTATTATTATTATTTTTATTATTATTTTTTTTTTTTTTTTTTTATTATTATTATTTTTATTTTTATATTATATTATTATTGATATGGTCGATGTGTCAACTCAAATTGTAATTTTCTCAATAAATTTACTTAATTATTCAGATTTAATTTATTTTATTCATTTATTTCTGTCTTTTATAGTTCTTCATATTCCCAACTCGAAATTCGTAAACAACAAATTATTACTTCATTATACATATGCACTACTATGGGCAAAAAATTGTAAGACTTTGTTCATAATTTTAAATTTCATAATTTATTCTTCAAAATCTATATCCTCCCCCTCAAAGTAATCCTCCTTAGCCCCAATACACTTGTGCTAACGTATTTTCCCATCTTCGAAACAGTTATTAAAAACAATTTCCGGAGTAGCCTTCAATGTGTGTAGCGATTCACATTTAATGTTTTCAATTGACTCAAAACTGTCCCAAAGCAGTCGTCTGAATTTGCTGAATAGCCAGAAGTCAGACGGAGGTAAATTAGACAAATATAGTGGTTCCTGAACGATATTGGTTGAAAATTTGGCGTAAAACTCACGAGGAATCAATGCAGTATGCGACAGTGCATTATCGTGGTGGAAAAAGCAAGAGTTGTCGGTTCATAATTCCTCTCTCTCTTTTTACAAATAGTTTCGCAAAACGATGCTTAATACTCAAATAATATTCCTTGATAACAGTTTGACCGGTCGAAAGGAATTTGGAGTGCACCGGACCTCGATAACCGAAGAAAACTGTCAACATATACTTTATTTTGGACCTGCTTTGACGTGGTTTTTCGGCTGCAGCTCACCTTTGACACGATGTTCGGCCGATTGATCGTCTGTTTCCGGGTCGTAAATATAGAACCAAGACTCATCACAAGTAATAATACGTTTCATCATATCCTGGTAATCGAAAAGCCATTGCTTCACAGATATTAACGTGACGCGGCTTTCACTTTTCTTAAGCCCAAATGATCTTTCAAAATGGTTTTAACTGATTCTTTCGATATCCCAACGATGCCAGTAAGATCTCTGACTGTTAATCTCAAGCACCAGTTCTTATATTTTATTGACGTGTTGATCATCAGTAGATGTTGATGACCGTCCTGTACGTGGTTCGTCGTCGAAGCGTTCTCGAGCCTCTTTCAATAATTTGTATCAATCAAAAACACTTGCTCATGACAAACAATTATCTCCGAAGGCTTCTCCCAACATTCTGAACATTTCGGCCCCAGAAACTTGATTCCGCATACAAAATTTAATGGAACTTTTTCGTTTAATAATTTCACAAATCGTAAAAATCTCCGAATGCATTTTATGTACTTCAGAAAGGCAAACGTAGACTAAACACAAATGATTATTTTGATGTGAAGTTTGGCACAAATGTCAATGATAGTCATACTAACCCAGAAAAAAGATATTTTTACGAATAGATTTTTGCGCGAAATTTAAGTTTAAAAGTCTTACTATTTTTTGCATACAGTAGCATATATGTATGTACATATGTACATATGTATATTTTTTTCCAAAGATTTAAATATGTTTCCTAACGGTTCCTGACACTTTTTGTGGTTACTTTTGAATAAATTTCTTATTTTTTTTTTTTTTTGGTATTTTGTTTTTGTTTTATACATATTTTTTTTTCCAGCAGTACAGCGATCACATTTGCATTGCCAGCAACGACGACGTTGGCTGCGCGCGCATGCAGAAATTCACACACACTTGCAAAATATGCTAAAAACCTAATATAAAATACATACACATATGTACATATATGTATGTATGTACATGTCTATGTATGTATGGATATGTTTTTGTAGCGAACACATCGACGACGCAGCAACGTAGGCGTCGACGTACACGCTATCGCGAACGCCAACGCCAACGCCAACGTCCCGACGACGCTGCTATTCCCGATGTTGACCAAACGACAATGGGTACAGATTTTCCGCCGAGCGGGACGCTTATTTCGGGGTAGATATGTGCTATTTGTAATACACAAACGAATATGTACGCATGTACATATGTGTGTGTGCGTGTGCTTGATAAGGCTGTATGTGCTGGCTTGTTTGGCTATGTTTGTATGTAGGCGCTTCTGCTCCGCAGCGCTGCTGTTTGGCCCCAACTTCGCGCTGTGTCGCGCCAATCAGCGTCGTTTTTACGCTACACACACACAGGCACAGCGATTTTTCCACACTATATACACTTTTTGTAAATTTTTCTTTCAAATTTTCGCACTTAAAAAAATAATGGCATTTTACTTTTCTCGCGCACTTTTCGCAATTTTTTTCCGAATATTTTATCAATCATTTATGCCGTCTCGTTGTGCTATTACACATATGTATGTACATATGTATGTATGTATGCTTACACTTGGCCGTTGATTCGGTGAGCATGTACTTGGCTTGGCTTGGCTGATTAGTACAAATTTTCTTTCATATTTTTTTTGCTTTGTGTTTTGTATTTTCTTATTTTATTTGTGGATATTTTCAATGAATTCTTGCCCAAGCAGCAGCACTCTATATGTGGTACTCCCAGCGGGCCACTGACCACCTGAACCCGACCGTTTAGCTATGGTAGAGCGAATCAAACTGATTTCGAACGAAACACTCGACCAGGAGCACGGCCAGCAGCAGTGGCGCCGCCGTTCCGTTCCGAGCGCGTTTACAAACTTCCAGTCGCCGTGGCGGCCAGCGTCGACGGTGAAGGCAGTGCGCAACAACAAACACAACACATCATGCGATTGCTCGTGTGTCTGCTGCCTGCCTGACTGCCAGTCGGCCGAGCTCCAACTTACTCAAATTAGTGAATACATTCTGCTTTTCGACATTTGAAAAAGAAAAGCGAGCGCTTTCGCAATAAATACCAACGACATGACATATATATGAACATATCATAAAAAGCTTGCTCTTCGTTGTTCTTGTATGTCTCGAGCGCTAGCTCGTACACTCGATAACAACGTTGAATTTTTGGCAAAAAGCTCCCATGTTTCCAACGGTCTGAAATCAGCAGGTAGATAACAATATACGTGGGATGCTCTCACCGTTTGTCGTGGTGTGTTTTCTGTGAGAGAGCTTAATCGCTCTCATTTCAGCTCACCTGTGTCTCTCACATTAAACGAACTGCCGTGTACGCTCTGCACTTGCCATTCACTCGGTTGAAGAGAGCGCCCCATTATTCGCCAACTTATAATGAAAGTCTGCAGAGCTTGCACGAAGATAACCGAGTGAGGTTTTTATTTTGCTTTTATCAATAACATATGTAAGTCTCAGCGCGTGCACTCTTTTTTCATTCATTCTGTTCGTTAGGGTTCTAGTGTATATATGTACATAAGTATATATTCCTAAGGTGTACCACAACAAATGCTTTGTTAGTGTATAGGATATGGAACAGTGTAGCGCTCGGCGCGCAGTTTTGTGGACACAACAGAAAAAAAACTTTTATTCTCCGAAAACAGTCGTTTTTTGGCTACTTTAGAGAAATTTCGACCAATCCAACACTAACTTTAGTGCTGTTGGAGGGGAAGGGCCACGAAGTTTGTAACAAGCAGAGGGAAATGTCGGAGACTCTATAAAGTATTTGTACTATAAATGATGAGCATGACGAGCTGAGTCCATTTAGCCTTGTCTGTCTGTCGGGCCGAATATATGTATGTATATGCGGATTCTAGTCTCTCAGTTTTTGAGGTTTCGATCGGAAATTTTGAATTCTTTTACTCACCAGAAAGCTGCTTTGTTGAAGAAATCGCCGAAATCCGACCAAAAACAAGTATACACATACATATATAAAAAATTATGTACAAAAATTAAAAAAACAATAAAAAAATAAAAAAATAAAATAAAATAAAATAAAAAAAACTAAAATAAAAAAAATAAAATTAAAGTTATTAAAAATAAAATTATTAAAAATAAAATTATTAAAAATAAAAAAAAATAAAAATAAAAATAAAAAAAATAAAAATAAAAATAAAAAAAAATAAAAATAAAAAAATAAATAATATAAAAAAAATTAAAAAATTAAATAAATAAATAAAAAATTAAAAAATAAATAAAAAAAATAAAAATAAATAATAAAATAAAAAATAAATAAAAACTTAAAAAATAAATAAAAAAAATTGAAAAAAAACAAATTAAAAATTAAAAAAAATAAAATAAAATTAAAAAAATAAAAAAATAAAAAAAAATAAAAACAATTAAAAAAATAAAAAAAATAAAAAAAATAAAAAATAAATAAAAAAATTAAAAAAAATACAAAAAAAAATTAAAAAAAAAGAATTTCAAAAAATAAAAAAGAATTTAAAAAAATTAAAAAAAAATAATAAAAATATAAAAAAAAATTAAAACATTAAAAAAGAGTTAAAAAAATATAAAAAAATAAAAAAAAATATAAAAAAAATTAAAAAAAAATAAAATAAATAAAAAAAATAAAAAAAATAAAATAAATAAAAAAAAAATAAAATAAATAAAAAAAATAAAATAAATAAAAAAAAATAAAAAAATAAAATAAATAAAAAAAAAATTAAAAAAACCAATAAAAAAATTAAAAAAAAAAACAAATAAAAAAATTAAAAAAAAACAAATAAAAAAATTAAAAAAAAACAAATAAAAAATTAAAAAAAAACAAATAAAAAATTAAAAAAAAAAACAAATAAAAAAATTTAAAAAAGCAAATAAACAAATTTAAAAAAAATTAAAAAATAAAGAATTTAAAAAAATTAAAACAAAAACTAAAAAAATTAAAACATTAAAACATTAAAAAAAAGAGTTAAAAAAATATAAAAAACTTTAAAAAAAATTAAACAAAAGTTAAAAAAATATATAAAAATATATAAAAGTATAAAAAAATATAAAAAAATAAAAAAAAGTTAAAAAATATATAAAAATATATAAAAATATAAAAAAAGATAAAACAAAAATTTTAAAATATTTATTTTTTATTTGTGAACTGCATTCTAGCTTCCGTGAACGGAAGTTAACATTTTTGTTAAAAAAAAAATAAAAAGTACGCAGCACCTTCATTTTGACATTTTATTTAGCTTTGTTCACTAATTTTATAATGTTGCATAAATTGAGTATGCAATAATTCAATAATATAATAAAAGAACTACATTTAACTACGTGTAAAGCCTAATTGTAGCATCGGCACCTGAAGAAAATACCCATGGCTGCACTGGATGCCAAACAACATCTAACACACCAAATTCCTCACGCGCTTCATGAGTCTGCAGCTTTTTCACTGGCACGATCAATGGATTCTGCAGCAAATCACTAAAATATCAGATTGCTTAGTAGAAATCGATTTTGCAAAATATTTTCAAGTAAAACACTTACTTGTACACCATGCCGTGCGAAACTATAACAGATAGATCGTCACTGGCAGAAGCAAAGAGTGGATAACGTAAATGGAAAGCAACGTTGCGAACAGCATTCTTATGCAGACGCAATGTCTGATATGGTTTTGTCGATAAATCCAAATCAAACCAGAGCATCTTTTTATCATACGTCGATACCAATAAGTTATCACCTTTAGGATGTATGGACATACCCGAAATCCACTTTGAGTTTGTCAGCAATTTCTTTATAAGCTCTTGTTTAACTAAATCGTAAATGCGAACATTGTGTTGCGTCTAAGAAACATGAAAACAAACAAATTAACTTCCAATTGTTTACACCAATCTTAAATAAGAATGCTTACCGCTACAAAGAAGCACGGTTTGATGGGATGGAACAATACGCATTGTATAAGTCCTTTGCTCTTGGAGAATGGTATTTGTGAACGTCTTTTAGATAGTTGATGAATAAGCGCTGAACGATTTGCACCTTCAGGCATAACCGTTGCCACGTAGTCACCACGTCCATGCCATGTCACTTGCTGAATCGGCTTGAAATGTGTGATAACTAAACGAACACCCTTTTCCTGCTCTTCCTTTTCAGCCACGGACCATTGCACCGCCGTCTTTATGCGTTCACTTTCCATTGTGTCATTTTGTGGTGCTTCAGCCAACAGATCGTCAGTTTTCTTAATAAGCAGCTTGTCTCCAACTTTTGGATTAATCAAGAGCAACCGATTGCCAGCGGCTACTGCAATAATGGACAACTTGGCATTTGGGCACCAAGCAACACAACGCACAACATCATCGGTCTCGATTGTACGTATGCAACGACCGGTGGCAATTTCCCAAACTGAAAACGTTTTAAATAATTTTTGATTAGCAAAAAAATATTTCATGATATTTGGTATTCTAAAATTTACTAACTTTTCACAGTTTTATCATCCGATCCAGAAACTATATATTCTCCCTTGGGTTCCACACTAACGGTACGCACCAAGTCTGTATGACCACGATATACCAAACTCTCCACTGTGGGGAAGGGTTGTAAATCTTTAGGTGAAGGCAATTTGGGTATCAAGTATTCTGCATCAATATTTAACTTGGTACGTCTAGCACGAGGACACAAATAAAGATCCAGGCAACGCATGAAACGTTCACGTATATAACGTGGATATGCAGGCACTTCACGTAGTGAATTATACTTCTGTGGCATGAAATGTAATTTACGTTTGTGTGGTTCATCTTTGAGTTTTAACCATTCCTTCCGTTCTTTCTCATCAAATATATATTCGGGTGGTGGATTGTAAGATTCCGCATGACCCGGTAAATCTCTTTTAGGCGCTGACACTGGGTCGTGTATGCGACGCATATGTTCGCGACTTGTATCAGTTTCCCACAACATATAGAACTTGGGTCCGCGTGCTTCCTTCTTTTCACGTTCCACTTCCTCCATAGTTTTCATCCAACCCATTTTAAGAGCGTGTACCATACGCGATACCTTCTTACGTTCTGATGAGGATGGCAAAAACGAGCGCTTGTGATCAGGCACATTTTTGATCGGCATTCGTTCCACCTCATTTGTGAACCATTCTATCCATGGTTCGTATTCATTATGTTCTGGATTGGGTACACGGGCTGAATTAATTCGCTTGATAAGTTCGATGTCAGCATCAGTGAGCACAACTTCTTGTCCAGTTTGAGGGTCTTTTACACTACGCCAGAAATCAGGATCTTCAATTTTCCTCAAAAAGTCATCAATTTGATCTCCTTTAGATGGTTTTATAATTTTCTTCGCATCCCAATCATAACCAATATGTTTGTATTCGTCATACCAATGCATCGGAATATTTCCCACTGTGTTTCTTATATCTTCCTCATCCGAGGTATCAGAGTCTGCATATTCCTCCTTCTTAGATGGTACAACCAACGTATTATTCGGATCTTTAAGCTCTTCTTTAAAATCATTTAAGGCTTCACTTGTTTTAACTTTTTGCAACTCAAGCTCTTTCTTCGCATTTGCGGATGTACTGGCTTCTAACCCGTTTTTCTTAACATTTCCATCTGATTTTTTGCCTTTTGTTAAATCCCGCTCTTTTAAATTGGTTTCTTCGTCAGAAACTTCATCGTCAGAAATATCTTCGATATCTGAATCGTTGATTTCATCTTCCTCCTCATCATCGGAGTCTTCTTCCTCTTCATCATCGGACCCTTCTTCGTCTTCATCATCGGTCTCCGCTTCCTCATCACCACTGTTTTCCGATCCGACACCTTCGTCCCATTTAGAAGCGTAATTACCCTCTTCGTCGCTTTCAAATTCCAACTCATCACTGTCATCGGATTGGTAAATTTGTTCCGTTCCTTCATCGTCAGAACTATCGTTGTCTTCGTTTGATATTTTCTGTAGCAAATCCTATCAAAAACATAAACGCAATGTCACACATTCCATCAACTACAACAAAAATATTACCTCTTGCAAGTCTTGCTCTTCCTCATCTTCCGCAGACTTAATCTCTGAATCTTTTATTTTTTTCTTGTCAACGAAATCTGTTGCTTTTCGTTTTACTTGTTTCTTTGCCATTTTTCAGTATTTCATAAACAGAATATGAATTAAATAAATAAATTACTTTCCAAGCCGTTAAAATACTAAAGAACAACGGCACGTGTAGAAAATATGACAGTTGACATATGTTGTTGCCACAACTTGCAGTGCTCGTCGGATAAACAAATACATGGTTGCATTCGATTAGTAACTAAAACAAAATCGAGTCGGTGTGGTGGTATATCAAAATGTGGTGCCGTTTGTATTAAAAACTTATTTAAACAAAAATACAGTGAGAAAATTTTATTAACATTTTTACTTTAATAGAAATGGAAATATATTTTATACATAAACTCGACGTAGCTGAATTATAGATGAGTTAGCTTCCGCACAGATTTCATTGAGGAAATTCTTCTTCTTCAATTTTTTTAACAATTCCTTTTAACTTGGCATCTCTTTATTTCTGACAATCATTTGTTATTATTTTTTCTAGCAATGACAAAGATTTTCTTAACTTAATAGATAGTAACATATATTATTAGTAACATTTTAAGTTTGAACCCAGAAATAGCAGAAAATGGATGCAGTTACATTAAATAACACCAGTAAAGACACAAACGGTATATCGCCCAAGGCGAATGACGAAGATACCGGCTTTACTTCCTGCGGCACACACTTGGATATTAAAGGTAGAAAGTTGACAGTACGCATGCTGCGTATGAATTTAGGTACTTTGATTACCATATCTCCTCAAGGCAATGAAAGCATTAATGAAATGGGAGTTGCATGTCCGGCGGTATGTGCCGGAGCATCCTCGTCAAGCACAACATTATTCGGACCAGAATACGCCTCCAATTCTCAACGTTTAGCGGATTTATGGAGCAAACGCTACAAGCGGCAATTTATAGTTAGCTGTAATGTACAAACCAATGACATTGATGGCGCTAACATAGAAAAGGCTTTAAGCGACTGGATATGCGCGAATGTGTAAGCAAAAAATATAGCAATGGATTAAAACAATAACACCAACAACATACTATACTGTCACGACAGTAATATCAGTATGAAAATAAATTTAAAATTATATTTTTAAGTTAAATGTTAATTATGTAAGATTAGTTTAAGAGAACTTATTAAAATTGCTCTAATAAAAGCTGTTTATAAATTTGACGACTTTCATTGCCAAAGTATATACCACCAATAGCGCACACTATTCTTCGGCTTTTGAAGGCCGTGGAGGGTCACTGTGTTGAATGCAGCCTATTTTTACACGTCTTTTAAAAATTCTATTTCCAGCATTGCAGCCAGGTCTTTTATGCTTCCATTGCAACAGCGTTGTTTGTTTGTTCGGTTTAGGCCATAAGGACCCCCCACTTAACTCCTTTCATATTTTTGAGATCGTCGTTTACACTCTGCTGTCAACATTGCGATCATTAACGTGCAGGTATTATTTTATGTAAAACACTTAAAACGATTAATTCGATTAACAGTTATTCCGTGCAAAAATATAAACTTAAAATATGTTATAATTTTTTTGTCAATGTGCACATGCTTATGTTTAAATAACTGAGCAACTGGGCTATTTGGAATGAAACTAATTCGTAATTTGTTTGCTAAGGTCGATTCTACATATGTATACAAAGCAAACAAATTTCTTGTGTGTCTTTTTGATTATAAGTGCTAATTTTAAATTAATTGCAGATAATAAAATACAATATAAAGTGATTGTAATTTTTTATAGTGCAATAATCAAATATAGTGCTCGGTTAGACTGTATATTTCCAATTACGAATTATACAAACGTTGCCCAAAAAAAACTTTAAATAGGTACATTTTGAATACGAAAATTATTTTGTTTTTCGTTATGATATTTGAACTTAATTGTCTCACAATCTTCTACATTCTTCAAATGTGATTAAGCACATTTTTACACGATTGTGGGCTGGTATACTTACATACATAACCATAAAAAAGATTTCAACGATTTGTTCCATATACGATTTGAAAGGATTAGATTTACAAAATAAAGCAGCAGTTAGCTCTGTACGTACATAAATACATTTGAATATAATCACAGTCCGTAATCATCTTTTAGGCGCATTTGTGGTTTCATTAAAAAATTGTATGAATAAAATTAAACAAAGCAATTATGCTGCAGTCGTGTACCTTATTAATTCTTTATCTCTACTCAAGATTTCTGTTGAAAGTTTTTACAAATTTATTAAGTAAACGAAGCTACCCGAAACTCCTGCAAGCATTCACCACTTTCTTACTCATAGGTTGCATCGCATGCACATAAGAAGAAAATCTTTCAATGCCGAAGAAGTCGCGACTTTCCGTGCCTTTCTAGTTTTGTATGTTCAAATTAAAGTTATCTGGCTGTAAATATACATATGTATTTACATTAAAAATACATGATTTATTGGAAAATAGCATCATTTGCTTCAAAATAAGTGGCATTTCTTATTAGCTGTCAACAGCTGTATTTACATTTTTTGTTTATATCACACAGATTTAATTATTAAATAATAATACGAACTGTATAACGTATCATGCTCTAATTTTACGTTTAGATTACAATAATAAATTAAATTATAACAATTTATTGACATCTAAAATGCAAAACAACGTTTCATCAAAAATTTGGAAATTGAGTTTTTTATTGATTACGGGTCACTATATCATATTTCTACATGCATGTAAAGTTTGAAGGTTCCAGATATAACAAAAGTTATAACCAAAATTCAAAATTGGTTAAAACATGTGCAGTTTCTCCTTTATGGTACATTTTTTCCTTTTCTTTTAAACTTATGAAAGGAGATGTTACGATATTTTGCATTATGGATGACGATATGTAGATGTATTTACATATAAATAACTGTTCTAACAATAAAGCAATTATTTTAATTTGAAAACAATACAAATTACGAATTGAATAATATTAAAAAAAAATATTAATATTTAAGTATAGTTGCCCTTAAAGCTATTTTCAATTTTTTACTTTCTATTTGTATGCGATTTATATTAAAAATAACTACACTCGTACATGCCAACCATGAGAGGTAGTTTATTGGTTTATTTGCTTAAAAACTTGAAAGCCAAAAATATATTATCAAGCACCTAAACAGGCCGAAGTTTTGTTGGTACTCCACTTTTTGTTGTTGCTGCCAAGTCTAGACGTGATTATCTAAAATTTCAGAATACAATAAAAAAAATGTATCAACAATAAATATTACGTATTTACCATGCTGTCTGCTCGTGTTTGGTGTGTTTATTGTTGGTATGCTTAGTATGGTAAAAATGATGGACACGGCGGCAGCTAAAGTGTACTTTTTCATAATATAACAGTTTCGAGTACATATTGGAAACAAGATAGACTACTGGTCCATTTGCAGAACGGTCTATTGTATGTACATAGGTACATACTTCTATATTTATTTATACCCGCTAATCACACTTTGGCACACATGCAGTGATGGGGTGGACATCTGAAATTTTTTATTAACAACATTATTAATAATATAAATATTAGTATTAGTATATACATATGTATGTATGTCTATGCTTCAGACGTGCCTGACAGTATTAGGCCGGCATTTTCAAGGGAGCTGAGCGCTTTTAGAAAAACAGGAAATATTTTGAAATTGTTTACGTTTGGTACATTATTGCTAAGATTCGAACAAACGATTATTAAGTTCATGGGCTACATGCAATACCAAATCGCCATAGGATACCAAGCATATTCATACTTTCATATTTAATTTCAAGTGGGGCATTGGTCAGACTAGATCAGCGCTGTTGACGCGTGTTAATCTTTAGAATTCAAATATTTTTTATTATTTATTAAACTTTATTGGTTTGTCAACGCAGAAGCGAGCTTGAGGGTGGTGGCTATTATGATTGCAATAAAGAATGTGTGGGACCGAACAGTGCCTAGAACTCACAATATGAATATGCCAATGTAGTGGCGTAGGCGATATCAGAGAGACACAGGCGCATTTGGACTTTGTCCGTCTGGGCAATCTCATGCTTTTAAATGACAAACACTGACATAACATTTGAGTGGCTGACAGGCAACGCGTCTCACCACTCTTGTCCCACTTGGTTGGATTCCAACTCGATTGGACTATAGCACGAAGATGACATTACAACAGCTGCGCAACATTCTGCAAAGCCAGCACAAGTGATAACACACAGACAGATGCGAGTCCTTGATACTCACAAAGTTCATGCGAAAATAACAGTAAAAAAATTCACACAGCCATAGTAGTAGCACCGCAAACGCCATACATACCAATATCAACATACAATAAGTCATAAATATACACAACGATCAGGCACTGCGGCCCGCCACATCACATGTTCACTTCAACTTCTCTATGCATGGGAATGACAGACATACGTATGTATGTACATTCCCGTACATATGGCTATGAGCATGTGCGCTTGTCTTATCATTGTATTGGGTAATACCACCAGCAGCGGCGACGGTCTGTTGCGGCGTGAACGTTCGCTAATCACAATGGTATACGACTAGCCAACTTAATCGTCTCAATACCCGCCAACACTCATAACACTCACAACAACAACATGTCTCGCTCCATACATACATATGTATGTATACTAATTGGACTGTAGTTATCGCTTGACTGAAGTGCCGGCCATTAAATCTATTGGGATCGCTCACTTCTAATCAGCACACCAACGAACTACTTCGAACTGGTATGAGTGCCTGTCTGAGTGCTTCTCGTATTTATAGCACACACTTGTGCGAATTGTACTTTGCGCTAAGTTTGTTGCAAATCGGTCTCCATAAAATATTATTTTAGATACACATATATGTAAGAATATGTCGCGATTTTATTGTGGGATTATGCATGAAGTGGGTGTTTGATGAAGCTATACAGAATTGCTTTCTGACGCAACTCTCTAGAAATTGCCTTTACTACATACATATGCATGCATATACACAAATACATATCTAATTTGCTATGCGATCCGTTCTAGAACAGAATTTTTATGTGCTTGAAAGTCTAGACTGATTTTCAACATTAATAAGCATCAAACTGGCTTTGCATCCAGTATTATGAATATGCTTAATGCAGTTTAGTCATTTTATACAGGTGTATTTGATAATTTTTGGCATAAATAAGGTCTGCAGATCAAACTAAAGTTCAGGTGGTCCTGCATCACTACTTTCAGCGAATGCCTGGTTAACTAGCTTGGTCAAGGAGAAGTTACTCTTTCAGAGATGGGGATGTTACTGAGGTAAATCCATACCTACATACATACATATATACCAAACTAGTCCCTCAGTTTTTGAGATATGATCTGCTTTTCACAAAGAAGCTGCTTATCCGTCGGAACCGCCGATTGCAGCCAACTATAGGATAAGTATACATATCTACATATATACAAACTGAATGAATTAAGTTCTTTTATGAGAAAATTTTGTATTTGATGAGATGTCTTCACGAAATTTGGCATGGGTTACTGCCCAAGACAACGATATAATCTCCAAACAAATTATTCAGATCGGAGCACTTTATCATATAGCAGACATATAAAGTGTTCGTTCAAATTTAGGTCCTTTTTATGGAAAACTTTTTTATACGTGAAGGGTATTACAGCTTCCGTACAACCGAAATTAACGTTTTTTTCTCAATTTTATTTAATTTATGTGGTTGTCTTTGCTTCTTTTATTTGTGAAATGTTGGCACGTGTGTTCCTCTAGCATCCAAACGAAAATGGGGATTTTAATATGATTATTGACGAATCACCCATTCATTGGCTGAGCTCGTTGTTTCGGGTTTTTATTTTTATTTAAACCATAATAATACTCGTACCATCGTTCATGTCATGCTTCCAAGCAAATTAGCAATTGAGTATGTAAATACATATACAAGTATTTATCAGCTGGGGGCTATTATCAGCGCGATCGAAGCAAAGTTCAACTGAAGCCTCAGATCCGACAGCTGACGACGCAATTTTTAAGAACCGGTTACAGCCAGTTAGCTGATCCGAAATTAAATGCATATACACGTACATAAGTATGTATGTATGTTTTGTAATCTAAAGATTTTGTAATTTAAAGTAAAATATTGGCGATTTCGAAAATGTATTAATGGGAAGCCGCAGTGTCATTTATTTTAAATAATTTTAAGTACAAACAGTCCGCTTTTAATCGGTAAATGTGCCGCGGTTGCCGCAGGGCGAAAGGTTAGTTTATTTTCTGAGATGTCTATGACTGGACTGTTCAATTCAATTTAAAAATTTCATGACTAAACTATTTCAAACATTTTCCCGATTTCATAAAACTGAAAGTTATCGAAATTTTAATTAATTTAAATAACGGTTTTTTAAATTCCCGCATTTAAATTAGACCAACTGAAAATTTTTGAAAGTTTTAAAAAAAAAATAGAATTATTAAATTTATATGGTACTAAACCAGAGGCCACCATTGCCTTTGTTAACTAGAAGTTGCTGAATTATTCAGCGAAAATAGTTATATAAATACCAACAGCTTTATGGGCTAACGAAAATAGACCAACCAACTGATATTATACTAATTACTCTATTATATTTATATATAACAATATGATAAACTCAAGTTGAGGCACTGGACTCATAAAATATATAGCAAGTTAAATGCGAAAATCTTGTTATCTAAAATAAAGCAACTGATATCTGCCTAGGTAATTAAAACCGAAATCAAATAAATATACGTATGTACATACATAAGTCGAACGTTAGAGTTGAGTAAGGCTATAGCGCAAGCAGCCCACACCTGTTACGTAGAATGATAGCAGCAGTGGGAAGAAAGTGAGAACTGTAAATACACATTTTTATACATATAAATATATGTATGTGTGCATATGACATATTTCTACACATGGACGTATGTATCTACATACTTAAGTATATTGCCGATTTCACAAAGAGAGTGATATGACTTCGTTGCCGTGAATCATAGTTGCGTTGTAGAGCATCGCACAATAACGAATTTCTATGTCCATATTCGTTAAAAGAACGAAACGACGCGACACATTAAAACGCCAATAGCAATAACGGCTCACTCACGGCCGATGTTTACTTCCTACGATCTAGTACTCTGAACTTTCAGCACCACAACCAAGAATTAACACGAGCGTATGATAAGGCTTTTAGGTTGGTCCGCAACGATTTGCTGAGCGGCTCCACTCGTGTTTCTCCAACAGAGCAAATGAAAAAAAGTTATGCATTGCTCGTATCAATAAACAAGCGGTCGACATATCATGAAGTATGCGAAATGCCAATTTTTATGACCGGTATTTGTTACTGCAGATAGACCGTCTGGGTGGTTATTGTGATATGGCAGTGTATTGTTTTTGTTGCTAGTTGGTAAATTTCAAGACCATTGGCGTCAACACGCGTTGCGACTAGTGGAAAATTGTGGACATGTTCATGTGTTATCAGGGATCAGCAGACACCAGACTTACCAAACACATGCGAAGCAACATTTTTTGCGATAAATTTATACCTTAGGCTTTTTGTAGCTATTTCTGTATCTAATCATTTTTCAACTCGACATAGTACTTGAAAAGGCATCCTCAAACATTTTAACTATGTAAATGATGCCACTTAGAAAAAAATGATTGACTTCAGCGACAGTGTAACGGAAATTCAATAGTCTTGTTAGGCAAATTAGCCAGTCACTGAAGTGGCATTTAGCCGCGCTAAGCTAGTCGCTAAACTTCGGTTGAGGCTGGAAGTGAAGTCTGAGATCCCCTAGTGAAAGCGGCGCTAATAATCAAAGAATAGCAGACAGCAACAACAACCACACCGCCAGTGACAGTGATATTTATTTATTTACTCTTGGCCTCACGTAGCGCGATAACGAACAACGGCGATTGCACATGCGTAATAATACAAACGTTTGCACAGCTAAATTTGGGCGTTACACGAGCAACCGCCAAACGCCAACCGTCAACCGCCAGCGGCCTGATAAGCATACCCCACGATTCAGTGCGTGTACAGGTGAATTAGTTTTGAGCGGTATACATTGGCGGGTGCGTGAAATCGACCACTTTCCTTGCGCTGATGGAAGCCCGAATGGGTTTTCGCACAGCTATGCCAGTTAAAAATAGCCACTCACCCCACCTAATTTAGACTGTCTGCCTGATAGCCGTTGATCAAACCTTTCGCGCACCCCCGCTCGCCTGTCTGCATTCACAATACACTACGTAAATACTCTATAACTACTCGTTCAGTATGTAGAAGGTGGCTGATAAGATGTGTGCTTCTTATCGCACACGCTTGTGCCTACCCATATATGAGAGTGTTCGCTAACAAACGCACTCAGTTGTCGTGAATTCGCTCTAGACAACGGTTCTAAACACAAAAAAAGCTAAAACAAAAAACAACTGAAAGTTTAAGATTCCAAAAAGCCAAAAGTTGACCGTTAAAATAACAAAAAAAAAGTACTAACTATTTGCCAAATAAATAAAAACTACAAAATCTGCTACGCAATGGCAGTACAAAATTCTAAATTTATTAGCAGTAGTTTCAACTCTGCCTTTGTGCCAACTAGTGCTTATTATCAGCACTTAAGCGCCGCCTCGGTCGCTTTAGCCGCCTATGAAGGCTGGAGTCACTTGGATTTATTGTCACCACAACTAACACAATCATCGCCAAAGTCTATTGATGAGGCGCTGCAAATGCATCATTTAAGATTTCCGACGCCTCCAATAACACCACCATATAATAAGAATACACATAAATTACCAGCCAGTACACAAACTCCCAGCATACGCACACAGTCGGTCATTATGAAAATCGGAGAAGACCATTTGGATAGAAATATGCCACCAACACCAGAACATGTCGACGACATGGCAGTGGACATAGTTGGCTTAGAAGACACCACAATAAGCCCAGAAATGCATCGCCATGAAACGATGACAATCAACACGTCCACGACTAGCAGCGCTAGTTCGACACCAAAACGAAGTGAATACGTCTGCGAATGGATTGATTGCGGCAGGTGAGTTGTAATCCAACAAAAAACAATAAAATAATCATTGTTGGTTTTATTGCGCCTACTTATGGCATTAAACCACTTCCTAAACTGATAAGATTCGTCATTGTACCTCATAAAAAAATATAACACCTCAAAATTGGCTGCGACACATTTACACACTCATATACATTTATATACATACAAGTATATACTCGTAGGACCACTACCAAGAAACCATAAAAAATTAAGTTAAGCAATTTTGGTTATGACTCGTCTGTATATAAGTATTATATGAGCACGTCACATTTTCTTTCTGATTTCGTCATCCCCTCACCCTTCAAATAACAATCCACCACACACCGTCTCTTTGTTATGCATACTTTTGGAAATCTATAGATATTTGTTTTATTTACAACAACTACGTTTTGTTTAAATTGCAGAGATCACAGCACCCTCGAATCATTGGCCGCCCATGTAACCAAAGTGCATGCCGTAGCTTCACCAGCCGATGGTTTATACTATTGCCGTTGGCAGGGATGTACACGACTGCGCGGATTCTCAGCACGTTATAAGATGCTGGTACATGCCCGCACTCACACTAAGGAGAAACCTCACCAATGTCATCTCTGCATAAAGAGTTTCTCACGTGCAGAGAATCTTAAGATTCATATTCGTTCGCATTCCGGCGAGAAACCATACCTATGTACTTATGAAGGTTGCAACAAGGCCTATTCCAACTCTTCGGATCGGTTCAAACATACTCGCACTCATGCCATGGATAAACCCTATATGTGTAAAGTACCCGGTTGTCAAAAGCGCTACACGGATCCCTCATCATTGCGTAAACACGTAAAAACGTTCAAACATGCTGTACAATTAATTGGCACCGCCGCTATTACCCCCGTTCAGAATCCCATTATTGACACAGAAACAGCAGCAGCACACGGTGCTCTACAAACTCACATGCCCAGCACAATTACATCTTCAAATCTGAACGCTGTTATATTGGGTAGAAATCATCATATACATGATGATCACTATGCGAAAGGTTACAGCGACGCCGCAATACCAGTTTGCCAGCTCTGCGTGCCGCCACCACCACCACCTCACTACTATCTTAATGCTATGGAGGAGGATGTTTGCAATATCAAGCCGGCTCAGCTCGATTATTATTATGCCGCAACAAGTCAATTATCGGCAGGTAGCAGTACTGGATCCAGTCATGGTTGGAATTCCAATGCACGTAGCGTTGAGAGTCCTGTACGCACTATGGAAACGGAAACACCGCTAGATTTGCGGGTTAATCGCAGTTAAATATCAAAACTAGTAATAACATTTAGACGCATTAATATTTATTCTAGACTTCTAAGCGGAATGACTAGTTGAGAATCAGTTGCGGTCTCTAGTCGAAATAGTAGAATAGTATGGTCGGAAATGTTATATGAAAAAGTTGAAATAAGAACTAAACAGTGACAACTCTAGTCTACTTAATTATTTAAAATTGCTTATTAGATATGTATGTAGGGACATACATATGTATATGAACTACTTCAACTATTGAAGAGGTTGATTTCTTAAGTGCAAATAAGATAAAGTTTATTAATCGTAAACTTGTACAATTGTTGTTAAATATGTTTTTGCCAAGACTGCTTTATTTTAGAAACAAAATAAATTAATGAAAGAATTTCTTATTAAGAATTATTTACATCCCGAAACGTTTTATTTGGAATGGTCGATTTTTGCGCTCAAATTAAAGGCATTTTCACACTCTTGCAACATGTTGCTACAGGGTATAATAGTTTTATTCACCCAACGGTTGTTTGTAAAACCTAAAACTAATCGAGGTGCTTTAGGGGTATGTATATATATTCCATACATAAATGACCACGATGACGAGACGAGTTGAAGTTCTGGTGACTGTTTCTCTGTACGTCCGTCCGTACGAATCACTTAAGCACCGATAACTACCAACCGACACTTGGGCCCCCCGTTAGATGACGTTGACGACAATCTAGATAATTAAGACTTACCGATCCAAACGGAGTTAGATCGCCGAAAAAACAGCCCTTGGCCGGATAAAATCCGGGTCAACTCTGATGCGTCGAACCGGCTGTCGTGGGAATTGCCTGCTAGGAGCATCAAGAAGTCTTTCCTAAACTACGTCGACAATATCGTACAGTACGCCGACCGGACTTCGAACGCAACAAACTTCCAACAGGTACTGACCGCCATTCACAGTGAAGCTATCAACACCTTCACCGACTCCCTGCCAGTGAATGGCGTTCTTGCAGTCAAACCACCACCCATCGCAGACGAAGAGCTCGATTTGCCGCGAGAAATGCGAGTGACCCTAGCACAGCTTCGTTCTAGATATTGTAGCAGGTTAAACTCCTACTTATCCAGAATAGACTCCGACATATCGAATATTAGATTGTCAAAAAAGTCTTGCGGTATTTTCGGTAGTTGGCGCTGAAAGCGCGTAGTTCTAGTTCAGTCATGCTATACCTTTTTGGAAAGCTCATTTCACGCGCTAACACGTGTTTGATTGGTTGTCGTTTCTTTTAAGTCGTTCGTGAGTTATAGCGTCGCAAACATGGAGCAAAATAAAGAGAAAATACGGCATATTTTACAGTACTACTACGATAAAGGCAAAAATGCATCTCAAGCCGCCAATAAAATTTGTGCAGTTTATGGACCCGATACAGTTTCCGTTTCCACCGCACAACGATGGTTTCAACGTTTTCGTTCTGGTGTAGAGGTGGTCGAAGATGCACCACGCTCCGGAAGGCCTGTCGTCGAAAATTGCGATAAAATCGCTGAATTGGTCGAAAGAGACCTGCATAGTAGCATCAGTCAAGAGCTGGGCATGAGTCATCAAACCGTTATAAACCATTTGAAGAAGCTTGGAGTCCCTAAGAAGCTCGATGTATGGGTGCCACACGAATTGATTCAATAAAAATATCGCAAGACTTTTTTGACAACCTAACAAATGTATGTCCTGCGTGCAACGAGTGTCCGCATGACACTGGCCACCTCTTTGCATGCCCTGCCAACCCTACTCATCTAACACCCCTTTACCTTTGGTCCGACCGCGTCGAAACAGCACGTTTCCTGGGCCTCCCGCTAGATGACGTCGACGACAACATTAATAACCCTTACCATCCTAAGTGGGATTGATAAACCGCTACAACAACAACAACCTTGATAATCCGTTCCCACGACAGTCGGGTCTACGTAACTGTCAACTCAGCAGAATTCTTCAAAAACAACAACAACCTAGATAATCCTTGTTATCCTAACGGGGATTAGATAACCGTTAGAACAACAACCAACCGACACTGTAAAAATTGATAAATCAATAATTAAATGCAACAAAAACATAACATTTTATTCTCAAGATCACAAAAGAAAGTTTTATTAGAGCCGTTGTCAAAATTTGCAGATTTCGCGACCTGCTCAACCGAAATCAATCACATACGGTAAGTAACATTATCCATAGTTACATTATATAAAGGGGCTCAATCGAACTACAACCACGCCTACTTCCCATATGCCATAGTTTTAGATTCCATATGACCCTTTCATTTTCCACTGCACAAAACCACCACTAATCAATGTATCGGGATTAATCTTTGAACAAATAATGCCTTATGACTACAAATTGTCCAATTCGAAACAAAACTGTTCAAGCCCTAGATACCGAATGTGTGGATCCAGCGCCTTTAGTTTACTTTTTACTAAAAATAAATGGTCAATGAATAAGATATGTCTGAATGTCAAAAATGGGCTGAATCCGGTCAATACTTCCCTTAGTACCCCTTGTGCCGCATATATCGCCCAATATGTAATTAAATCTAATGAGTATGAGTCAGCTTCTTCTTCTTCTTAATTGGCGTAGACACCGCTTAAGCGATTATAGCCGAGTTAACAACCGCTATTCGTTTCTTCTTTTCGCTATGCGGCGCCAATTGGATATTCCAAGCGTAGCCAGGTCCTGAGTGAGCGTGCTTTATTAATAACTGTGTATCTTTGTACTTAAAATGGATAAAATCGAGTGAAAACTTGACCTAGCCCTTATCTAGCTGATATCAAAATTTTCGAACATCCGGCTGATTTTACTCAATATAGATTGGGGATAGTATGTGAGGTACCTTAATGAAATCCAGGAAACATTTATTAGTATGTGGCAAGTGTTATTATTAAAAATAAATAAAATTGGGCCTATACTTCCCCAACTCCTATAATTCAATATAATATTTTGTCAGCCTCTTAAGAAATTTGTCGGATTTTAATTTTACATGTTGCAATAATATAAAATTAAGCCATATTTTCATTCACAAACATAAAAACATAATATAGTTCAATGAGGAGCCAGCTCATCATGGTGATCATTTATATATGTATATTCAAATTTATAGTGGTCGCCGTTTCCTTAAGGTATTACAAACTTCGCTTTGATGTAATATAGTAATGTAACTTACATAATTGATCATTGCTTCTTGACCATATACAAGGAATTGTCTCTTATCTCTACTGCCATTCCATTAAGTGTCCGTTCACCATTGCTAGCAAGTTGCAGAAGCAACCTGTATTCAACTTTTATATTTGCTTGCATGGATCGCCCAAGAATATTACCATCAACATCACTTAATTTCTTTGCGCCAAGATAGTTTGTATTAATAGTGTATGCGCAGCAAATACCATGACGCTCGCATAAGCTGCGAAGACGTTCTACATTACGCATATAGTGTGTTTGCATACGAATTCGACGCTCGTAAGTGTCCAACCAATAGAAAGCATCTAAACCATCAATGACCACCAATGAGCAATCTGAATGCTTTACAAGTAGCCCATCAACTATTTCCAAAGCTGCTTTAAAATGTTTTGAATTATAGCAGTTTAATAAATGCATAGAATCAAAACATTTCTCAACCATCACCCGCAATTCAGCTGCAGTATGTTGTTCACCAGAGGCAGCAACCAGATGAAGAATTTGTTGTTCAAAGAGTTCAGCATTGAATTTATGTCTTAAATCAATAAAAGTTAAATCACAATTCCGACCGCCAAAGTAGGTTGGTGTAAGACAACGAGCCATTAGCCGCCACAGAAGCACACTTTTGCCCGACTCAGACGCACCTGAAATTTCAATTAATGATCTCGCTTTGGGTGAATTCGCAGAAAATATCTCTGTATCAATGTCTTGAAGTGATGGACGCTGTTTTGCCATCTCCTCCACGCAACCTTCATAAGCATTAAATACTTGACAAGCCATTTTGTACTTTTCCACAATTAAATTAATATTGACCAAAATACTCAAAATATGCCCGCCAAACACTATTGACAGCAAAGACAAAAACAACAACAGTCATTAGGGTTTCAACTTCAGCCAAAAGTAGCAGTAAACTATCATAATTCGAAGATGTAATAGCAAGTTGAGCGCTAGATTGAAGACATATCGGACAAGAATGGTGAGTGATAAAAATTAAGATGTTTCCATCATTCTCGATAACTAGATGTTTCATCACACCTGAGTGCGATCTTTACATTGTCAATACAACTTTGTTATAATATAATCCTGTTATATGTATTTATTGTATGTATCTACGTATTTCTCACATTATATTACCTTTACAATAAGTTCTCTACATGTACATTTGTTTTTGCTTTCTTTTAAGTAATATTTATTGCATTGTATGGTACTGTATTTGTATTGCATATACTGGACCCTTTGGGAATGTGTTTAATTAGTAATATTAATTACATAAAATCAAAAAACGTTGTACTTTAACAATTTCGAATATTCCGTATATACGTATGTATGTACATTTATACATAAACATTGCAGAAAAATTATGATTACAAGATACTGACTGACTACATTTTACATACTAACTATAATCTATATAGATATAGGATATTGGTAAGTATTGGTACGTAGTATTTGACATCACAACGAGTGCACTGCCATTCAATGGTAAGACTCGATATTTTATTTTGGACTGCACTTATGGGATAGAGTTATCTTCCTCCTTAAACTCAAGAAACAATTAATAAAAAAAAAAAGAACATGAGTTTTACATTAAAGTTTTGAAAGCTTAACACGAAACTACAAGAAATGGTAAGATGAATTGGAATTGGTAAAACTTCACAAGACTTCTATCAAAAAATACAATCATTACATAAAAGAAACAACTCAACAAATTTTTACACTTAAAATGCTATTTCACCAATTAAAGAGAATTGGAAGAGGTTATATTTTTGGAGCATACATTTGGGGATTCTTGTATTCTGATCCGAAGGGATTGGAATGCACTCCTTTACTTGCATGTTTGTTATTTATACATTCACAATTTACCGCAATTAGTAGATTGAATTTTCCAAGGCTACTTAAAATGTATGCAATTAAATTAACATAACATCATCTACGTGTTGTAGATTAGTGACTATAGTAAAAAGATGGTGTTTTGAACACCATCACAAAACCTTTTTTTCCAATTTCTATTATCCGCAAGCCAATTACGCACGAAAGAAACGTACCACACGCACAATATATTGACGACAAATGGGGCATTCGCTAAGCACTTTACCACAATTTGTGCAAGTGGCCATGTGCCCACATTCAAGTATGACACACTCGATTGGTGCGTCCATACATATCTTGCAAAGCTCATCGGTAGGTAATTTGTCGACAGCTGCAATTGAATTGAAGAAATTTAGTAACAAATAAGTATATATCATAACAAAACTCTAACCTGGCGTCGATTTAAAGTTCTTCCATAGACGTTGAACACGATCAAGCAATTCTTGCTTCTCGCAACAACCTTTGTAGTCCACTCGATTTAGCATTAAAATCTCTTTTAATTGTTTCACTGATAAAGCTTCGAGGTCATCACTAAACGAAAGTTTCAAATTTAAATATTCACAAATTAATTTTAATATGTAATACTAATTATAAGAACAATACGAACAGCATCAACTTACACACTTTCGAAGTCGTCTAGATTTATAAAACGCGCCGGTTGAACGTTATAATCGTTCGCCTCTGAAGTGGGGCCTGCATATACATGAATGCCCTCATTATCGTCAAGCTGATATTCCCAGTGAGGCATGCCAGCCCCTTCCCAAAAATTGGGTTGTTGTGCTTGCGTTTGCCGTTGCTCGGGCGATTGCGCTAAATTTCTACCACTCAATGACGATCCCATCGTTTCTGTATCTGAACACTCCATCGACTTACTGCGCTGTTCGAGGTAACTGAGAAAATCTTGAAGCTCTTTTTTAATTTCTGTTTCCGATAGCTGAGCATTTTCCAGATGACGACGCATCTTTTCTACTTGTTTACGCAACGTTGCCTTGTGCTTTCCACATTTTTGGCAGCTACCCGCACGTTTGATAGCGCCAACCTTTTTATCTTCATCAGTCTCAAGTGCATTATTGCCCAACTCGGCATCGTGTTCATGCAGAGTCATATCCGCATTATGTGCAATGTTATCGGTTGGTGAATCATCCTCGCTAGTGTGCTGTTGACGTTGTCTATTAAGGTAGCTATCTGAGCGGCGACGAGTTACTTTCTTTACGCGTTGTGGCACCGATGGTACAAGGGATTGCGCCTGCTCCTGCTGTAAAAATGGCAATGCCACTTGTAAATCGTTTGGCAAATTCGTTGCTATTGCATCATTATTAACAACATTACCGCTGGATGGGGTATCAGTGGTATTGCAAGCCAACAGAGTAGATTGTTCGACTACGGGATTTTCGGCGGTTTGCACCATGGTAGTTTCAAGGATTTGCCATTGCTCCATGTTGCTACTGTTAGTGTCAGTGGTTGCTTTACTCTCATCTGATATACCGCCAATTGCACCCAGCTCTTCAAAGGACGATTGCGAAGACATCTCAGCGCAATTTATATCAGCACTGGTCCTTGATTTGCTACCAACATTTTCATCGGGTTCTGTATTTTTACGTGAATCCTTATTCGATGATGACTCCACTTCGTTATTACGCGCCAATGAGAGGCCGCTAAATGTGGCTATTAGCTCGTCATCAGAGCATTCACAATCAGAATTTTCTTCACCAGCTTCCTGACGAGTCAATCCAGCGCGTTGACTGTTTGAAGTTGAAGCAAGTGGATGCTCTTCCGTCTCACCACGATCAATTGAGCTAATACTAATTTCCGGGCTTACAGAGGATTGACTACTACCTTTGGTAGTTACCGAAGAAGAGCTGCTACTCACCAAAGTTGGTGATCTAACTGATACATTTGTTGTAACTGTTGATAGTGGAATAGTGAGTAATGGTAATGATGTTATTATTGTTGATTGTTCCGTGTGAGGGTTACTGTTAGATTGTTGTTGAAAACTAGCGTAAGTGGGTATTTCTCTAGTTGAAACTCTTGGCTGATCAAAAATGTGTGTCGTTGTACTGTCTGTTGAACTTCGTTCTGATCGCGTTCGATCCCTCGTTTCACCCGATTCTTTTGGTGAACCTTTATTATCAAAGGAATTTAGAGAATCACTTATGTTTTCAGTAATACTTGTAAAAAAGTTTTGGCACGTCTGTTTCAAACTGTCAAATGAGTTTGTTGATGCGTCGGTGTAGCTGCGAGCACTAGCATTATCCGAGGCACCAGCAGCGGCATCAATTTGTTGTACATGCGCCAGCACCAACCCTACCAACTCATCTTTTTCAACACAACCAGTTGTTGAAACATGTTTCGATTGCAGATAAAAAATCAGATCCTTCGGCTTTAGCTGTAACAAATCCGTGCGGAGAAGAGGACGCTTAGCGAAAATAATGCATCGTCTGCACAACTGCACTCCCGAAGAAATATGTACATTATTGCTGTTCCGACGTTTGGCCGTCGATAAGCAATTACTGCAGTAAAATCGCCTTTGATAAGAACAATAAAAAATTATCTGAAATTTAATTAAATTAAACAAAAAATAGTGCACTTACTTGCAATCCACACATATTCGTTTACGGCGGAACACCGTAAATTGTACGTGACATGATTCGCAGGGCATCACTGCTAAATATTTTTTTTTTATATTGAGACCCTTCTAAAGACTGAAATTTAACCAAATTGAGTTATTTTTTCTCAATCAGTAGAAATCATTTATAACTTTGAAAGTTTTCAATTGCGAAATTGAAATGTTGCAAACGAATTCTGGACTTTCGCATTAGTCGTAAACCGTGAATCACTCCAATAATATGTGGCTGCGTCTGACACTGAAATCATTTTCAAGGTCTTATACATTAACTATATTCAGATTGCTGCAATCTTGCCGACAATCGTTAAGATATATTATTTTAGAAAAATAATAAATTGTATTTGCTGACATAAGCCAAAATCCTGAGTATATTTTCGCGTTTTCCGTTGATTTACTTCAGCTGCAAAAGTTTTCTTTGATTGTGTTGTTGATTGTTAATGAATTAATCGATAGAACTACTACGAGTAAAAATGACAAATGTCAAAGGAGTCGTGGTGACATGCCTTCTCTAAAAAATTGGCAATAGTCGGAATTACAAAGACGTTGCCAGTATTTAAATACTAAATAAATAAATAAATTAGCTATATATGTACGAGTATGCCACATATTTCAAGCAAACACAAATCTCAAAACACAACAATTTTTTATGAAAAACAACAAATGGAAAGAGATATATACTCTATGTGTGAAAAACCGTTCAATGACATGTTTTATCATGTTTTATAATTATGGTTTAAATAAATACATACAAATATTTATTTTATCAGAAAACGTTAATCAATGCACATAAATATTAACAAATTTTATTGTTATAAATAATTCATTATGAAAAAATATTTTTTAGGCTGAAATTATTAAAAAATAAGAAAATATATTGTTTAATTGCCTCCTGTGAGGATTGAACTCACGACCCCTGGTTTACAAGACCAGTGCTCTGCCACTGAGCTAAAGAGGCAGATGTTCGGCGCATTGCCAAATTGCATATATAAATCTAACAACATAAATGGGATTGGAAACCACAAATATTTTCCCTGTAATTGCAAAAAATTACGCTAGGACACTACGAAAGACTTGTGTTAAAGGGGATACAGGGAAAATATCACCATATCAAAGTTTTCACCATTCTATGAGGAAGCGAAGTTGTCTCTTTTTTCTTGAAAAGACAAATTACTAATATACTGCATATTTGCGCCAAATAAGAGCTTACAAGAATTTCTCTCAGAAAACTGCTATTAGACATCATATTACTACTATGAGTAGAAAATACTAAGACCTTGTTCCTATTTTTAAAGTTCAAAAAGGAAAACAATTAATGAGATAACGAGAACTGACGAACGAAATTTTTAACAGCTGTTTCCCAGAAAACTAGTTTTCGCACGTTAGCTCCCTTTTCGTAGAGCAGGTCACATACATACATATATGTATGTACATATGTCGACCTTCTCTAAGTAATCCCTCTAGACCCCAAATACAATTGCGCAAAAGTTTCTTCCAATCCTCGAAACAGTTGTTAAAGTAAATTTCTAGAATAGCCTTCAATTCGTGTAGCGATTCACATTTAATGTCTTCAATTGACTCAAAACCGGTTCGCCAAAGCAGTCGTCTGTGTTTGCTAAATAGCCAAAAGTCACACTGAGGTAAATTAGACAAATACAGTGGTTCCGTGAGGTTCCGTTCCAGTATGCGACGGAGCATTATCGTGGTGCAAAAACCAAGAGTTGTCGGCCCACAATTCCAGCCTCTTTTTACGAATAGCTTCGCGCAAACGACGAATAATGCTCAAATAGTATTCCTTGTGAACGTTTTGGCAGGTCGGAAAAAATTTGGAGTTCACCATATCGTGATAATCGAAGAACTCTCAGCACAACATTGATTTTTGGCCTGGTTGGATGTGTTTTTTTCGGCTTCTGCTTTTCCATTATTCTGAACGTTTCGGCACCAGAAATTTGATTCCGCACACAAAATTTAGTGGAACTTGCTTTGGTGAATAATTTCACCCATCTTAGAAACCGTCGAACCTACTTTTTGGATTTCAGAAAAACACTAAACACTAGTCGTACTAGTGACATTTGGCACAGATGTCAGTGACAGTCGTACCAACTGGAAAACATAGACAAAACCAACTGAAAAAAAATGATTTTGTTGTTTTGTCAAATAAAAAACAGAAAATAATTAGTATTTTTAATTATTTAAGATTATTGAAAAAAGAAGACTCGAAAAAATAAATTCGGCATATTTGCCTCCTGTGAGGATTGAACTCACGACCCCTGGTTTACAAGACCAGTGCTCTGCCACTGAGCTAAAGAGGCACATAAAATAGAGTAGCCAATGTGCTTTTATAATACAGTGACCTTTAGAACAATGTTACCATATGGATAAATTCTTTACTTAAGTACAATTAAATAGTGTTCCCATTTGTACTTTCAATATACATTCATGCAATGTATAAGTACATATGTATGTTAATTCTGTGATCACAAATTATATTAACACGATTTAAATAATAGAAGCAAAATAAACAGAATGGTTTGTTAACAAAAAATCACTATTAATATTTTCCACAGACTTTTTAACACGTTCTAAGGTGTTCATTCTATTTGTTTGAAAATTTAATTAATAGGAGGCGAGTATTTTTGTATTTGTATAAAAATATTAGAATACGTTGCCTCCTGTGAGGATTGAACTCACGACCCCTGGTTTACAAGACCAGTGCTCTGCCACTGAGCTAAAGAGGCACATAAAATAGAGTAGCCAATGTGCTTTTATAATACAGTGACCTTTAGAACAATGTTACCATATGGATAAATTCTTTACTTAAGTACAATTAAATAGTGTTCCCATTTGTACTTTCAATATACATTCATGCAATGTATAAGTACATATGTATGTTAATTCTGTGATCACAAATTATATTAACACGATTTAAATAATAGAAGCAAAATAAACAGAATGGTTTGTTAACAAAAAATCACTATTAATAATTTTCCACAGACTTTTTAACACGTTCTAAGGTGTTCATTCTATTTGTTTGAAAATTTAATTAATAGGAAGCGAGTATTCTTGTATTTGTATAAAAATATTAGAATATGTTGCCTCCTGTGAGGATTGAACTCACGACCCCTGGTTTACAAGACCAGTGCTCTGCCACTGAGCTAAAGAGGCCACTATTTAAAATCTGCCAAAGTCCTCATAAGTCTGCAAAGTACAAAGTTTAACCTCTTCAAATCTTCATAACATGCAATTAATAATGGGAAGGAGCTTTTCAATTTTCATATCCATAAATGAATTATTTCATGACTAATAACTATTTCAGATTCCCACTTTCGTTTTAAATCAAACTATTGTGTTCAGATCGGCCATACATATGCGTGTGTGTATGTATAAGTATATACTTTATTATTAAGTTGTATCGTTTCGTTCACATTTTCTTATTTGTATATAAATTGTTTCGAGTTGCATTTGTTGTCTTTACGTTTGGAAGTATCTATAGTGTAAATTATCTAAATTAATAAATTCAAAAGGAGTGACTAAGCACACAATCCTAATTCAGTTTTGATAATTTCCGTTTTTAATTAACATTTCTAAAAAAACTAGAAAACGCTTTAATTTCATAGTTTCTCACACGAAATGCTTCCCAGACTACATTTTTTACATTAACCTACAATTTGGATTGTTATTTTTATATTTAAGTCACAATTTGTTTGATACAAAGCAAAAAGTGTAGTCATATCTACATACATACATACAGACACATGTATATTAAAATAAGCTAAAATTTGGACAAGATCGTTGACAGCTACATACAATTTATGTTCCTAGAAAATTTGACAATCAATCGTATCTACATACTTACATATTCATATGTATCTATTTTATGAGCACTAAGTATTCTTCAATGGTTAAGCCTATGTAAAAAAAATATAATTACTTATAATATATAATTATGGATGTGTGTACATACATATGTAATTTTTACGAATTTTATAAAATGTCTACATCGGAGCTTAGTTTAAATATTTCACTTTAAAGAGAGAACAGAAATATTTGAAGGTGTAAAAGGTTACATTTTATTTTTGTTTTTTTTTATTGCAGGAATATATATAATTACTATATGGGTTTTAAGTCAAAAGAAGCGCGTAAATATATAGGACTTATGTACATATATGTACATATATTAGAGTGACCGTTATTTTAACTCTTTATTTTCAATTTAAATTTAATTTAAACTAATTCATATTTCTTTTCCCGTGTAATTTTTTGATATTTTGCAATGCATTGTTATTTACTAAGTAAATAGATGTACAACTTTGAAAAAATGATATTTTACAACAACAATTCCGCTCTTCAAGAAGGGCATTACTGATTTTTTTATAAAAATATTCCTTTAAAAGTAATACACAGTTAAGATTATGTACCAAATGTAATTATTGTATTCAAGTGGTACATCATGTCGTATGAGCAACACAAATTGTATTCATCACTTGCATGAATGGTCACGTCATTTCATGAATATCTTCAACAGCGTATAACTTTTAAAGCTATTGTTTAAATTGAAAATAAAAAGCCTTTCTACGTTGGATCTTTATATTTAGCGTAAAACTTAAAACACCAGTGGGCGTTTGCAAAAGAAAAAACAATCAAAATAAAATAACGGACACCCTAATTTGCGTATGCATAAGCATTCATAATATTTAATTTTGAACTATTTCTTAAATATTTTACAATAATTTTTTTCATTTAGAAATAAATTTAGTTTCTTACATACATACATATGTACAACTGTGACAATTTTTTTTACACTAGGCATCGTCATCTCAATGTTGAATTTAAAATAAAAATATTAAGAAATTGAAATTAAAGTAAAGAAAAAAAGTTAATTACAAATTTTAAAAGAAAAATATTAACTCCAGCATATACATAGATATATTAATATGTATTTGGTTAAACGTAAGCTTCAATGAATGTGTTAATTTTCGGTAACAAAACTACAATTCTGCAACTCAATTAGATTTTTTCAGCCTAAAACTGTACGAGCAGAAAGCGACAGTAAATTGACCACAAGAAATATTATTTGGGCATTTTTATTCATAAATAAGGATGCAATACATCAATGAATGGTATGTATTGTTCTATCATAATTATGGAACTAGGTATGTATGTATAAGTGGTGCATAGAATCGTGTTAATGGAGAAACAAATGTATCGTGCAACTAATAATTTAATGTTACAGTTTCATCAAACAAATATACAGCGTGCATTTCAAATAATGTATGTATGTATGTATAATTGTAGGCATAAATAATTATTAATTTGGCAACATTATGCTAATAAACACACGGTTACGCAATTCAATGAAGGTTGAACGGAAGGACACCAGGTAATATCGTTCGTGAGGCACGTAATTTTTATTACTACTGCTACCTTACAAATTACCTTTGTATATACATGCATATACATATATGTTACTCCCTCTTAACCCTAAGCTGAATAATAATTTTAATATTCGCATCAGTTGGGAATGTGCCACACTTAATCAAAAGGCGTTTGAAAATCAAGTAAACTTACACATATACATATATGTATGTACTTGATTAGGCAACAAAACGATTTAAAGATAAAATGCTTAACCTAACGCACCATGTTGCTCACTGGAAAAGCGTTATTCGTTTCGATTCAAGTCTAATGTGAATGAATATTAAATTTAATTAGCACAAAGCAAATAAGTCATTTATTTATTATATTATACTAATAATATTAATTGTAAAAAGGAGATCTTCGAATGAGCAGTGCGTTTCGCAACACAAACGCAAATGCAAATATCGTCTTCGAAATGCTTTGCGGCCAATTATTTCCTTTTTTCTAGCCTTTTGAGTTTTTGTAGAATTTTGTTTAGTTAATAAAAATAATAATAACACTAGAACTTTTAAAATTCCTCGCGACATATCGTTCTACGAACAAATGTTTAATACTATAAGATATCATCGTTAGCGCTGCGAACACCCGTTGTTCCCGTTGAACCCGCCTTCCCTAATTGTGATTGGTGCGACTGACGACTAAAATCATCATTGTTGTTGTCATCGTCAACGTAACCAGCCGCGACACATGCCTCTATTTGTGTGTCCTCTGCAGATTCCCCGACAACTCCCTTACTCGCACAATAACTTCCATCAGCTGCGCCTTCACTTTCGGTAATTTCCGTGAG
This sequence comes from Bactrocera zonata, assembly GCA_037783105.1. Classification (NCBI taxonomy): domain Eukaryota; kingdom Metazoa; phylum Arthropoda; class Insecta; order Diptera; family Tephritidae; genus Bactrocera; species Bactrocera zonata. The sequence goes on along the minus strand of JBAWJQ010005412.1, from coordinate 155,314 downwards.
CGTTGTCAGCCTTGAACGTTCGTAATCGACAAAATCATCAAATAAGCTCGGCCATGCTTCTGTATCGTCATAATTGTTGATATCACATTGTTCGGAGAAATTTAAGAACATATTCCATGTGTCTTTTGGAATACCACGTATGCTGGGGTGCTGCTCGAGGAAATGTATCCAATTACCGAGCAGTTCTGGCGTATGCACCGTGAATACCAATTTCCATAGACTGATGGCCATATCCAACGAGAGAATGCGCTGATCAGGCTCCAAACCAAAACTGGGAAAACAGATATATAAATATGTATAATATAATTATATTTATATTGACATTTGTTTTTAGCTACATATTTACCGAAATGTGAAGCGATAGAGTTGTTTGAACATTTCTGTATCCTCTTTGAGCACTTCAATCGTTTGCTCCAGTCTTATTCGTACTGTTTCGATAGTATCTGCGCACATTTTGTGTAAACCTTCAATGAACTCCGATTTGGTAAATCGACACATTTGTGATGCATCTAGGCACCAGGCCAACACCAGTATGGCGAATTCATCAGGCTGGTATTTGAGGTCGTGACAGAGACGTTCAATACCCTCTGTGAGTATCATATCCTCTTCGGGATCTTTGTATTCTTCGAAAAGCTGATTAAGCGTATTATCCGACACTTCAAGCGTTTCCTTTACGGCTAAAAAAATAACGTTTAAAACAAATTAAAATATTTTGCATTCAGCATAGTTTTACTAATGGTACCTGTTGTTATTATATCACTCATGGTGGTGGCATTTCCATTAAGTAGAACCAAAGATTTCTTAAAACTACTTCGCTTAGTATCACAATGGTTTGCGTTCTTGAGTGGACTTCTGGGCGAGAGCAATTCATCCGTTTCTGAAGAGATTAAAACGTATCAATTTTGTTTTTTGTAGAAATTCATTAGGCCTAATTATAAACCGAAATTTTGTAATATTTTTGTAAGAAAAATCATTTGTTTATTTTTGAGCAAAGCTTGTTTGTTATAATCAATTTTAACAACCAATGCCACATAACTTTTTTCAGATAAGTTTGTTTAATTAAAGTGTGATAGTAATAACAAATTGGTTTGATGAATTACTTTTTATTTATTTACCTTCTATATGCGGTTTTTGGCAGGTGGGCGCTGTGGCCAAGGTCGGTGAACCCGAATTATCGGACGATGTCTGGAAGCAATGCAGGCAATTACCCATCGCAGTAATACGATAGTTAATTGTAAAATATGTGGTAAATAAATTACTAATTGCTTGCTTGACAGCTGCCCGATAAATTGCGACGGACTACCGAAACAAAAGTTCTTGTAATTAAAAGCGCTAGTGTATGCAAACAAATCATTTAACAATTTTATAATAGTTAAATACTCGATTTGTGCATCATTGGCAGTAAAGATGAGCGACAAGGCAGTTTCTGATTTTTGATGGTTGCTTTTTAAAGTACATATGCATTGATAAACTATTTACTAATCTAGCAAGATCACTTAGCTGGGCTGACTCATTACGGATTCTTCTGAAGCCCTGGTAAAACAACAGTCAGGTCTTGGAGACACCCAGCCTTGGTAAGCCGTTGCCAAATATGCGACACAAGGGTCGCGTATAGCAGACAATCTGTCTCAATGTCTTCTCACCAGTTTCGTTTGCTTTTTATTTTACACACCATTCGATTTCCATAACTTGGTGGTGACAGAACAGAGATTGCGAAAAGTCACTATTGATGTTATTAATTTGCTTCTCAAACTGATATTGTTGCTGTTAGTGGTTATTATTGGCGCTGGTTGATACTCCTCCCCAATAGTAGAAAACAACAGCATCAGTGAAAATACTTATTTATATACTTATTTATCTGTGTATTTCTTTGCAGTTTTCCACTTCAGATTTTGACATGACCCCACTGGGGGCACAGTGTTGCATTTAGGTATAAGTAACAAATTGAGAATGGTAGCAGAGAACGTAATAATGTATAAAAATGTAAAAATCACCGGCTTTCGGTAGTTCATCAATTTTTGTTCAACGTTTTGGTAAAAGTTACTAGAAACCAACAGTTAGCTTTATTGTATAGATTTCGAGCCAAATTACTTCCTTCTAAATAGAAAACATAATTGTGAAAATATAACAATAGACTAAATTTGACAATTGAGAAGACTTATTTTAGCAACTCAGCGTTAACCTTTAGGTGACTTATTTTAGCAACTCAGCGCTAACCTTTAGCTGATGCTGTCAAAATAGTAAAGTGTGTTATTTTGACTTTCGGAGCAATTTTTATTTGTTTGGCTCGTTTTCTTTTTTGTTTGCGCTTAATTTGTTTGAGTAGCTTTGCGAAAATAAATGAAATTCCATCTTTATAAGAAAATTTTGTGTTTTTGACATTGTATGATGTATTTTTGTTTTTCTTTTGATTCCTGCCAGAGAACGTATAAAACAGAGAACGTCTATCATATGATAAAAAATAAAAATAAAGAAAAACTATTATTATGATAAACGTTCTCTGTATAAAATTTACGTTCTCTGCTTATTTCTACTTTCAGTGCTGCCAAGCCAAATGTGAATTGTTTTTTAGCGACAACCGGAACCGAATTTGTAAGATTGTTCAAAAGAGTACAGACACCTACCAGCAAGAAACAAAAAAATTTAAAAGCAGAGAACATAGAATTTTAATTGCACATTCTCTGGTAATAGTGTTTTATGTACACAGATATATGTGCAACAACCGTCGTCAACGCGCAAAGAGATAGAAAAACTCTTATTACCTTGGCGAGCTCGGCTCCACTTCTGCAAGCCAAGTTAACCAAGCATACTCTCAATAGACAACAGTTGATATTGGCCAAATCGCTTTCAACGAGCTAAAGTTTCCGCAGTCTTTGTGTGCCACTCATTCCGCCAACAACATCGTGAAACAAGTGATCACGCTGACAGTTACGGCAACCAGGTGGTAGAAGCGGTGGAAAGAAAACTCGCTTGACCCGCGTTAAGAAAAAGTTGCAGTTGCGTATGTACACGTCGCTTCTCGCCGATAGTGTTGTGTTCATTGTTGTTTTTTTTCGTGTTGTACGAATGCAAATTCCTATGTAATACATACAGATATTCATTGCTTTTTCTGAGCTACAAATTTTGTGAGAATTCATTTTTTGTGATTAGAATTGGTGGTAATTACTCAACCTTTTTATTCTTCAGATGTACATATGTATGTATGTATAATTGTATGTGTGTGAATAATTTTCATTCAAAAAAATTTGCATAGTTTGATTTTGTCTCTGCTTGTTTTCGTTGACGGTGCTGTAGTCACTAAAAATTAATGGAATTGTATGTACCACTGAAAATGTACAGTGAATTTGTTGTTAGTTTTTATGTACATATGTATGTATGTATGTATACTTACCAACCAAGTTATTACATTCGTCAACTCACTGTAAACAGTTGAGTGAACTCCAAATTAAAGTTCCGTTATAGCGCACCACGTCTCATTCAATTAATGTGTACATATAGCCATAGCAATATTACAATGCGATATACCATAGACATATAAATATGTACATATATACATGTGTATATGTATGTTTGCAGATGAGATGTATGCACATTTAACTGATTTATAGATCGATTCTTCACCGGAAGTAATTTCGTTGTCAAACTTTCATACATACATATGTACATATACAGTGAAACTTCTCATAACCGGACACCGCCGTCGCAGAGCTTTTGTCCGGTTATGAGAGCTGTCCACATATGTGGAGTGTCAAAAACATGTGTTTTAAACGTATTCTTAGAGTCCGAAGCTGAAACCCATTTCTACTGAACCAATATCAGGCAGGGGTAAATGAAGGACAATTATCCCATTAGGTTCCGATGAGCCACTGCAAACCAGCCAGCGCCAGCGGAAGTCAATTTTTTTGCTGAGATCATTTTGCATATTCTTATAAAATAAATCGCAAAACTCCACAAATTAATTAGAAATAACGGCAACTAGAAACTACACTTGTCTTGTCCATTTATCGCAGATAACAAAATATTCAAAATAGTCCATGTCCCGTCATTGGGACGTATTCATATCCGATTGAAATTGTTAAAGAAACGTTCTCCTCATGAAGTTTGTCCGGTTATGGGAGGTGTTCGGTTAAAAGGGCTCTGTCTGTTTTGCTGAATTTCACTATATATTTTGTATTATGACCGAAGTGGGTTTAAATGCAAATGCCACTTTTGGGCATACGACTCCAGTGAGGGTTAAGGAGCAGAGGTCGAAAAAGTGCTTCCTAAACGTTATGGACTCTTGGTGGAAAGTATCAAATATTTAAGTATATGTATGTACATACAATGCGCATATGCTTCTAAAACCAAACCGGCCTTCTTGAAGCTGACCTGCCGCCTGCTAAAATATACATACATACATATGTACATACATACATAAAGTATATGTTAATCAAAACTTTGGCATTATCTTACAGCCTCAAACCAAAGTGGGTTATGAATACCAACACTAAAGAAATAAGAGTGCGATGAATGAAACGTGATCATTGTGGAGTTTATCGCATACGAACAGTGAATTGAAAGTTAAAAAAAGGAAATAAGAACCAAGCATGTCTTCCGACAGATTTCACAAGTGAGTATCTAAATATTTCATTTAAATACAATCGTAACTTCTCAGCATACCAACAACATTCAAGATAAAATTTCAACAAGTTTGCAATTGTCATCTGCCTCAATTGTTGTCAATCAAGCATACATACTTATGTATGTCTACATGTACATATGTACATTCGCAGCAGAAGATACAAAATAAGCTAACTTCTTGGTTTTCGCGCTTTCGATATTCGTTGTTTGCTAATCAGCCGTTTCTTTTATATAATTTTTATTATACCATCTGATCAAATTTGACGCAGACTAGCCCACTTAAATTGCGCATGAAATCGAATCCATAAACAAATTTTTTTGATATTTTGGTACAATCTGTTTCTTTGTTCGTTTGACCTCCATATGGTCTATTAGTGTTTTTGACAGCTGTTTGTTTACATCGCGAAAGGATCTGGTGATTTTTACCATGAACAAATATTAACGACGAGACGGAATCACGGGTACAGGTTAATATTTTGGATATGAAGCGTCTAAATGTGACAATTCAGCGAATGACGCACCAAAAACGAGCCGAAACCAAAAAAAAAAAAAATTCTTCCATTCCTTGAAGGTCACTCATGCCGAAGCTTATACGTAGGTTGCTTTTTATATTTCGGAATACTACTGTGTCCAAAAGGTATAATAAGGTGACATTGTATTTATTTTGAAAATTCTTTATTTATTCTTCCAATTCAATTTCATCTCCTTCAACGTAATCCCCACCCGATGCAATGCACTTATGCCAACGGATTTTCCAATCTTCGAAACACTGGTTGTAGTCACTTTCCGGGATGGGCTTCAGTTCCGTCTTCGCTGCGGCTTGAATCTCCTCTATCGTATAAAAATGGTGTCTTTTGAGCTTGGTGAACAGCCAGAAGTCGCACGGCGCCAGATCAGGTGAATACGGTGGTTGCGGAACGATATGGGTTGTGTTTTTGGCGAAATGATCACGAATTACGAGGGCAGTATGGGATGGTGCCTTGTCGTGGTGTAAAAACCAAGAATTGTCTTTCCATAATTCCGGCCTTTTTAGGCGGATAGCGTTACGCAAACGACGCATAACGTTCAAATAACATTCTTTGTTGACTGTTTGACCGGTTGGAAGGAATTCATAATGCACAACACCACGATAATCGAAGAAAACAATTAACATGACCTTGATTTTTGAGCGACTTTGGCGCGATTTTTTTGGTCTCGGCTCTCTTTTGGCACGATATTCGCTCGATTGATCGGTTGTTTCGGGATCGTAAGCATAGATCCAAGTCTCATCGCCAGTTATAATGCGTTTCATGACACTCTGGTAGTCGGAAAGCATCGTTTCACAAACTTCAACGCGACGCATTTTTTCCAAAAAATTCAATGTTTTCGGTACCAGTCGAGATTTGACGCGCTTGAGGCCCAAAACATCCTTCAAAATGGTATTGGCTGAGCCTTTCGATATGCCAACTTCATCAGCAAGGTCTCTAATTGTTAATCGATTCAACACCAAATCTTTGATTTGTTGAACGTGAGCTTCGTCGGTTGAGGTTGATGGTCGCCCTGGACGCTCTTCGTCTTCGACACGTTCACGGCCGGCTTGGAACTCACTATACCACTTGTAAACATTTTTTTTAGATATAGCCTCATCACCAAAGGCTTTCTGCACCATCCTCAACGTATCCGCAGCAGAAAATTGATTCCGTAAACAAAATTTAATGCAAATTCTTTGCTCAAAAAATTTCGACATCGTATTTCAAACACTAATGAATATTTTGACATGAAATTTTACATAAATGTTACTGACAGTACTACCAACCTAAAACAAAAATAATTCTCCAAATCCTTCGACGCGCGCAGTTTAAATTCAAATGTCATCCTTTCCTTAGTACCTTTCATTTTCGGAAGCACTTTCGTCACTCTGATTGAGGTATCTTCAAAACATGCCTTTTGAATACATCAATCGGCTCTTCAGATGTCGAAAAACTTTGACCCCTTATTTAATTTTTCGGAATGGCAATAAAAAGAAGTAATTCGGTTCCAAGTCTATACTATACGGAGGCATCAAATCGTTGTTTGGAGTGGTCAAAAATACAATTGTTACAGTCGATGTGTGAGGGTTCGTATTGTCGTGGTGAAGAGTGATACGTGTTCGGCGGTTGCTTTTTCGGATTTCTTGAAAAATAACTGACAATCAAATGGTGGTATACTACTCAGAATTTACTGTTCCAGTGGTATGGTTGCTCTATGTCCAGTTTATCCAAAAAAAAACAGTCAATCATTTGCTTGGAAGTGCTTCGTGCTCGAACAACTTTTGTTGGACTTAACTCATCTTGAAACACACTGAAACAGTCGGCTACTGTTTACTCTCAGTCTCATATGCGTAAATCCACTATTCATCGCCTGTCACGATGTCTGTATGACAGACGTGTTTTGAAGCACCGCTATCGTATTTTGTTAACATTTCTTTCGACCAATCGACAAGAGCCTTTTCGTGAGCGACTGATAATTTGTGTGGGATCCAACCTGAACAAATGTTTTTACAATCAAATGTTCATGCAAAATAGAACGTATGCTAGTCCCACTAATACCCATAGTTGTCTCAATCTTACAATATCAGTTTGCGCACAGCATCAATAGTTTCCACAACAACAACTGATTTTGGACGACTTCCCCGTTATTCCTCTTGGAGTGATCTACGATCTCGATTGAATTCAACATATCATCGTTAACACTAATGCTTGATTGAACTTCATCGCCAAAAATTCATTTATTCACTGTTGTTGAGATAATCCACATCGAAAGATGTCAAAAATAATCGCCGAAAATATTCAAGATTTAGTTCCATTTTTTGGTCGAGAGGAATATTTTAGGTTTCTGTAAATAACACAAATAGCCCTCATATGTCAAAATGTTCTGAGTATGATACAATCAAAAATGTCAAAAATTGTGGGTTTCCAGATTGCAACCCTAAGATTGCCTTAGGGTGCTTGTATTGACTCAGGAGCTTAATTTGAAGGCGATAATAAAGATTCGTAATTCGAATCGGTAGTATGGGCCAAATTTGATCAGCTAACTTAATTTTCCATCCATTCAGGATGTATTCCGGCTCGTCTTTTAAATAATATCTTCATTTAGTATTCGTTCGAATTATAGTATACTGGAAGCAAGTAGACTGACGCTAGTTTTTACTGATGTTTGGTATTTGTTATTTGCAGAGCGGCCAAAGATGGCTTACTTGACGTTCTTAAAGAAGCGACACGTAAGGATGCCAATGCTAAGGACGATGATTCTATGACACCGGTGCTATGGGCGTCCTTTGAGGGACGTTTGGATGCGTTACGTTTGCTTTGTGGGAGAGGGTAATTAACTGCTTTCTTATTTATATAATTATATATTAATTTTATGAGACTTTCTCGCTTCTCAGTGGTGACCCTGACAAATGTGACCAGTTCGGCAATACGGCGCTACATTTAGCCTCCGCTAAGGGACATCTGCATTGTGTGGACTTCCTGGTGAAATTCGGCGTCAATATCTATGCGCTTGATATCGATCGTCATAGTGCTAAGGACTTAGCGGCCATCAACAATCGCGATGACATTCTACGGTATTTGGATAGTGCCACAGCGAATTTCGAGACCAACGACAAGTAAGCTTCTGTGCATATGTGATATAATTCTAAAAGCTATTAAATATTGGGTTTCTAAACAGGAAAAAGGCCAAAGCTATGCGTGAGCTAGCGGAAAAGAATTGTGAGAAACGCATGCGCGAATATATGAAACGTCAACAAAAACTGGAAAATGACCATATTGAGACTGGCAGCAAAGCAATGGCCGTCGCGAGCAACAGCAATAAGTCAAATATGTTGTCAACACTTAAACAGAAGATTTGGTCCAGTCAAGGAAATCTACACAAACCAACACGCGACTCAGCGCCACTTGCTGCGCCCTGTCCCAGTATTAGTAGCGGCAGTACGGCCACAAAATTTAGTGAGCTCGTATCGCCTGGCAGTGGTAGCGGCGGTAGTGTCGGTTCAATTGCCAGTCGCGCAGGTACGATGCAGAAGAAGCTGCGCAGCCACCAACACGCGAGTCATTCAAATAAAGTAGAAGAGACTGGCTTCAAGATTGGTGGCATTGAACCGGATGGTAAGCGCACAGTAACGTCGCTTATAGGTGTACAACGCGACTCGGAAGTGCTATATGTGGGTACGTTCAGCTCAAATGAAGAGAGCAGCAAACGAGGTAAAATTAGCGATGTTTTCGAAGTAGACGAACCGAGCAGTGATCGTGAACGCGAAACCGCCAAGCTAGGTTACGGCACACTTTCACGTTCCTTTTCACAACCCGACATACTTGGGGATACGCTAACGTCCACCAGTCGTCTGACTGAAGAATTCGCAATGCAACGCCCGGCTGGCCTGTTCGATCGTCCGATGTTAGGTAGCATAGCGTTTCGGCGTTCAGTGACTGCGGCTCTCAGTCAATTACAGCCAGACGACTATATGCCACGCGACATGGAAACCGGCAATACGAGTACCAGCACAGCAACAGGGCGGCAGAGTGGCGCCACAACTGTGACGAAAACACGTAGCAACAAACAACGATCGTTCCTCAATATATCTGATTCCGATTCTGAGGGTGCGGATGGGTACAGCGATGATGAGCAGGATAATGCGTGCAATCCAATTGCACGTTTTCTCACCGCCTGGGGCTTGGAGGAGTATTTGCCAGTGTGAGTATTTACATGTCAAAAGTGAGCTTCCTGATCTAAGTGACAATGGTTTACCATCTTAGTTTTCAGAAACAACAAATTGATCTGGACACATTGATACTGTTAACCGAGGCGGATCTAAAATCGTTAGGGCTGCCTTTGGGACCTTTCCGAAAACTTACGTGCGCTATACAAGAACGTAAAAATGCACTTGCTAATCCCGGAGCGATGACGGACAGTAGACTTTGAAGCAAAACGAGTAAACTGTAAACGTCATAGCTGATTATTGGCGTCATCAGTACTCAACCCGTATCATCAATGCATGTATTTCAGAATTTAACAACAACAATTTATGCACTTAAAATTACGTAGTTTAAACCTCGTTGTATTTACAGCAGAATACCAATTTAAGAAATTAAGTTTTAATTCTATGTATTTATCTATTTTACACAATAAATAACTATGTACATACATATGAGGTTGCTGCCAACAATAATTCTAAGGGGAACCATTGGTTAAGCCACTTGCTGCATCATATACAGCTCTGCGTATATGCCATTCAATGCCATTAGTTCTTCGTGAGTGCCTTTCTCCACCACCACACCTTTCTTCAGCACACAGATTAGGTCCGCATCCCTCACTGTGGTCAGTCGATGCGCAATGGTAAGACAAGTACGACCACTGCGTGCTGCGTCAAGGGCTTCTTGCACCACTTTCTCACTCTCCATATCCAATGCAGACGTAGCCTCATCCAGTATCAATATCTTTGGATTACGAACCATAGCGCGTGCTATGGCAATGCGTTGCTTCTGACCTCCGGACAGTTGAGCGCCTTTGCTGCCCAAACGTGTGTTGTAGCCTTGCGGTAAAGAGGTGATAAACTGATGTATGTTCGATTTCTTGGCCGCTTCAATAATTTCAGCCATCGGAATATCGGTGCGGAAATTGTTGCCGTACGCAATATTTTCAGCAATGGTTCGATCAAATAGAACGGGTTCTTGCGAAACTAAACCCATGCCGGAACGTAAACTATCGAATGAGAATTCCGTTGTGGGTACATCACTCAGATTGACTTTACCCCTTACAGGATCATAATAACGCAACAGCAGCTGAACACAAGTGGATTTACCCGAACCTGAAGGCCCAACCAAGGCCACTGTAGTGCCGCCTTTAATGGTCAAATTAAGGTTCTGCAGTATAGCTATGCCTTTGCGATTAGGGTAATTGAAGTCGACGTTTTCGTAAGTAATGTCGCCACCAGATTTCTAAAATATTGCATTGAATGGTTAAAATTTTCAGTACTAGGTAGACCACATTGGTATGAAGACTTACTATTGTTGTGTTGTATGGCTTATCTGCGGGACTGTACATGGCGGGTCTACGTTGAAACAGTTTTAGTAAGCGTCCGGCCGACAGCACGGCAGCGCTAACATTGGGTGCATATGACAGAGCTTGACCCAACATCCATGAGCCGAAAATTAGAGCCTCGGAGACTCTAAAAATATGCATATTATTATTTATGACAAATAATTTTTGAAATATTTTCCTCCACTCACTTTATAATATTCGCATACGGTACTTCGCCATTGGATACTAAAATACCACCGTAGTATAAAGAAATCCCATAGGCTAAGAACGGTGCCGATTGTCCCATACCGTACACTACACCGCGGAAACGCACCTTCTTGCGACACGCCTTATCGGCTTTGTCTATTTGCTCGCAATAGCGCTCAAGCACATGGCGTTCCTGCCCCAGACTGGTCACAGTGCGTATGTTAGCTATTGCCTCCACCGCAACACGCGACGCATCTTCAATTGCGAGTCGCTCTACATTCGTACTCGCCTCCATAAATCGTGCTTCGAAAAGTATGCACGCACATACCAGCGGCACAGTAAGTAGAGTGACCAGTGTCAAATTCCAGGAGTATGTAAACGATAGAATTACGCCGATGGTTAGAGTAGAGATTGCTTGCACAATGATGCCGATTCGCGAGCCCGTTGCACCCTGCACGTTCGAACAATCACCAGCAAGGCGTGCACATAGCGCACCCACTGAGTTCCGTTGGTCATCGAAGTAGGCAACTTCTTGGCTGATTATGGCTTTGAAAGCATCATGACGCAGTCGGGATGTCATCTTCGCACCCGCGATGGTAAACATGTAGGTTTGCAAGAGTGAGCTAACGCCGGATATAACGCCAATAATGATGAGCAGAATGGCAAACAAAATCGACTGTCTTGTGATGTAACTGTCGTCGGGATCGGATAAAATCTACATATATCGGATTAAGTAAATGGATAAGTTGGTATTGATATAATATTAAAAGATTATACGATACTTACTCCAAAGAAGTCGCCGAAGAGCACAGCCCATGTAGGAAATGTGGCGCCTTGCAACATAGATGATATGCAGCCGACTAGTATGTAACGCCACTCTGGAGCATTCATTTTCATCAGTTGCTTGAAAGTGATCTTATGCTTTTCGGCCTTAGGCTTCTTTCTTTTCGATTTCTCTGTAAAAAAATATGTATGTATATCGTTTTAATCTCAACAAGTGTTGGGGTGTCTTACTTTTGCCCACATCACTTTCAGCGTCAGCTTCATCGACACTTGTTTCGTCCTCATCGTCGGAGTTATCAGTCACTTGCAGCTGTTGCTTGCGCTGTCGCACTGCATTGGAGGTGTTCGCTAAAGCCTCTTCTTCCTCCTTACGTTTCGATATCATTACCAACTTACAGTAAAGACCACCCGAACGCATAAGTTCATCGTGTGTACCCTGCTCAGCCACCACACCATCTTTGACAAACACAATCAAATCAGCATTTGTCACTGTCGAAAGACGATGTGAAATCACCAACGTGGTACGTCCTTGACTGGCCACATCGAGCGCATCCTGTACCCGACGCTCAGATGTGGGATCTAAAGCCGAGGTTGCCTCATCCAGCAACAATATCTTCGGGTTACGAATGAGTGCACGTGCAATGGCTATACGTTGCTTCTGGCCTCCAGACATTTGAGCTCCACGTTCGCCCACCATGGTATCATAACCACACGGTAGTTTGACAATGAATTCATGACAATTGGCCATACGTGCGGCTTGCTCGATTTCTTCTTGTGTCGCTGTGATTTTGCCCTGACGTATATTTTCACGAATGGTAGTAGCGAATAATACTGGTTCCTGACCGACTACACCTATCTGTGAACGCAACCAACCCACGTTCAATTCACGTAGATCACGTCCATCGAGACGTACATAACCACTGGGGGCATCATAGAAACGCTGTAACAACTGTAGTGTGGTGGACTTACCACAACCAGATGGTCCCACTAAAGCGACGGTTTGACCAGCGCGAACTTGTAATGAGAAACCCTGAAGTACTTGAACATCTGAACGTGCTGGATAATGGAAATGTAAATTTTCGAAACTTATGTCACCGGTCACAGACTCCAATTTGTCACCACTATCATTTAACGGATCAATCGCTGATTTGCGATCGATGGTGGCAAAGACATTTTGTGCCGCACCCTTTGCCGTTGCGAATGCCTCCACATGGGGCAGTGAGAAACCCAAGTTCTGTGCACCCATGATGATACTAAATAGCACGATAACTAACGAACCCGACGTGTATAATTTATCATCCATATAGCGATATTTCAATATCAACTTAATACCATACCATATAGCTACCGCATCGGCAATGTAAATTATGAACCACATAATGCCGGAGCCGACACCCGAGTAAAAGCCTTTCTTTCGACCCATCTTCTCAGCTGGCACCAGCAATTTGCCGAATCTTTCACTTTCTATGCGTTCACCGCTGAATGCAAGTACAGTACGTATGCCCGAGAAGACTTCCTCAGCGACCGCACCGGCATTCGAGTAGGCCTTCAACTCCTTTTCTGTGAAAGTGCCCTGAATTTTAGCCACCAGTGCCGTAGAAACAATAATAAATGGACAACAACTGATCACAATCAGTGTTAAGAGCCAGCCATAGAGAAAAGAGAAGATAACTCCCGCAACGAACGTCATTATCAGAAATACAAACATTGCGACCTTTTCGCCAATGCCCTCTTTCATTTTGTCCAAATCTCTGCAATGAATAAAATGATTTAAAGATATTTCAGTTTGAATAAAATACTTCCTTCACACATACTCTGTCATTTTGTTGGCGAAGGTGGTGCCGGCAGAAGTGTCATACCAAGACATATCCTGACGTAATATAGACTCCAAAAACAATTTTCGAATTTTCGCGATCTGTGTTAATTAATTAAAGAGAAGATATTAGTTTAAAAAACATATTAGTCCATCGTGTCACACATTTGAGGCCCTATGTTCCACCTAGGAACTACGGGAAAATATATATATCACACAAACCTGTCTGAGCGCCACTTTATTCAAGATCGCGACCGCCAAACTTAAAAGCAATAGTTGGACCATGCAACCAGCCACCGTCCCCAGAACATAAGCCAGCGCATCATCTTTAACAACCTGCATATTCTCGGCGTGAGTTGCATTTGTGCTAATGATGGTAGAAAAACGTTTAACCGTTATTTGTGCGATAAATAAGTAACGTTACAGAAAAAGTTATGGAACTTACAGCGTCTTGCCACCGCCGAAAATATTCAAGATTGGTGCAGGCGTTGAAGTGCCAATACCCACATCTCGATCTATGAGCATAGTGGTGAATTCGGCGTAAATGATGACATTGTAAGGCATGCATATTGAAGCCAGCGATGCCGCAATCATACCGATAACTATTAACAGACGATCCCATATGCTGGCATAGCGAAACTGAAAAGTATGAATATAATTTACAGCGTGAGTTTCCACAAAATACATTTAAAGACTTAAAAATAATTTTTCTACCACTACCGTAACCTATTTTTATTTGCCTGACTGTAGAAGTATTTTTCGAGGATTTTTGTTATTGAAACCGTTTTTGAGCTAAGGACCGTCCATTTTATTCTCATAACCAATCAAGATACCATAGAGTTATGTAGTCGCTTCAAATCTAAAATCAGATTTAATCTCACTGTTAATCGGTATAGAGATTCCTGAAGCCTACAAGTGTGGTGTTAATACCGATGGCTTATGTTAACAACTTAAGAAATGCAAATGGACTTGTACATTAGTAGCAGAATATCCTTAGGTTGTTTTTGGTTCTCTTTGGTACATGAAAAGCTGGTCGGTCGACACAGCTTTGAACGATATAGTGTTATAGCTAGAGTCGCCTTTACGCACAAAGAATTTGCGGCAGGCGAAATCGCATCGAGAGAGCCTTCAATAAGATACGTCGGGAGGCAGTAATTAAAGCATTCGAAAAGTTTGAGGTAGGATTGAACTGCAAGTACTTTATATAACATAAGTAATTGCGACAGAACGGTCGTAGAGGATGTTGGGTGATAAACTACGTTGACGATGAATGGAAAAAAGAAAAAAGTACCATCTACGAGCTGAGCCAAGGAAACTTCAGCATTTGGATACCTTTCTGGACGAATGGAAACGGTTTAGCTGTCAACCCAAGAAAAACTGAAATGATTTTATTTACCAAGAGGTACAAAATCGCAGACGTCCCTCTCTCCTTAATCGGAGGCTCGTGCCTTCAACCAGTTGATAAGATCCTGGGGCTTATCCTTGAGAGTAAGATTTCATGATTGCTAAATATGGAGGAGAGATTAAATAATGCATTGGTTGCTTATACTGTTGTAGAGAAGATAAGGGCTCTACGAAACCATAGACAAGCTTTTAGTGTTCTATACTGCCATCGGCATGACATTTAACGCCATTTCACACATAGCACCCGTGGATATTGGCGGCAGGTGTATTGCTGGGAAAAACGCTCTTAGGCTTATAGAAGCTGGGTATATGAAGGAATGTAAACAGGGTCACGTTGAAATTCGCACCACTTTGAAAACTTGAGCTATTGCGTTACAAAGGCTATTCCTGGTGGCTGTTACTTCGCTCACATTACCCATAAGGGATATTTGGACTGAGAGAAATCGACAGAGGTGATCTTTTTAACGGATGGGTCGAAGTTAGAAGGGAAAGTTGGAGGAGACGTCTTCTGTAAGGAACTCTTTATCAAGCTGGCTGCGAAAAATCTAGTCGGCTGCAAAATATCAAAGTTGTATATAGTAAGGTGAGTTGAAAACATCCAGATACTCTCTCATCCATTGCTCAGCCTTTGCAAAACTGAAGCTGAAATATCACAGCAGACATTCTTTTGGCGAAACACCAGACATAGCCCTAACTGTCATTGGCCGCTTCAACAAATTTGTGGTCTGCTCAAAACGCTTTATGCGGTCCATTATAACAATTTTTTATAGGAGTCCTAAGGTACTACAACGGACCGGCGTCAAAAGCTGTTCAAGTTAGATTCCATTCTAAGATAGACCATTTAACCTAACCTAACCTAACCTGAAATTATGTAGATTTTTTTTATTAACCTTTGTCGAAGAAATCGTTGTTGACCAAATTATAATCTCGCAACACCTTCGCATTTTGTTCACCTAACGGTCGTTAGTACCATAAAAGTAATCGAGATAGATGTGCGAGTTATATACATACTTATAAATAGTAATTATGTATGTAACAAATAAGTACACTTAGTGCACACTTAGTGCAGTTATCATAAATTTTTCTCATTGTTATTACTTATCTCTTGTTTTATTATTCAGTTTAACTTTTATAATACTAATTAGTTAATTATATTTCAATTTAGTTTTATTATTTACAAACTTGAATGTTTAGTTAATTTAGTTTTAATTTCATTGCGTTACATTTCCGGCTACAATTCTGAATTTTAGATAGGGGCCATAGATTCGAAGTTCGACCTGGTACCTACTGTGCTTTCTACTCATAAACCCACGTATATATGTATGTAAAAGAGGATGAGGAGACGAATTGAAAGCAGTGCAAGTGATAACTTGAGTAAATAAAATGGATATACGAGTTTTGATAAAATTAATAATTGAACTCCAAAGTAAGATAATATAATATTTTTCGATATACTACTGTGATCAAATTGAAAGGTGATTCAAAGTAATCCCCTCCCGCTGCAATACAGTTATGCCAACAAATCTTCCAGTCATCAAAGCACTTGAAAATTTCCTCCGTGGTGATGGCCATCAGAGCCTTCTTCGATTCAGCTTTTACTTGTATACCCTCAATTTAGTCGAAACGGTGTCCTCGGAGTGGTCATGTGAATTTGCTGAATAGCCAGAAGTTACACGAAGGTAAGTGATGGCGGCACCATATTAGTTGAAAATGCAGCGAAATGATCACGAATAACCAATGCACTTCTTTGTTCAATAAATTCAGACATATGTAGTAAAAATCGAAATCACTTTTAGAGCCTCACAAAACGACGCGTATCTCAAATACTAACAAATATTTAAGAATGATAGATAGATTTGAAATTTAGCATATGTAGATGTCACTAACAGCAATACCAACCTACAGGAAAAATAGTTGCCGATTCGAAAAACACTGGAATTATAAATTAAAAATTTATCTTTCAATTTGATCACAAATTTCTATTAAATTTTTGTGACGAATATGTCTGTCAATTTGTGACTTGTGTCACAAAAATGCTTGGAAACATGTTCTTGAGTATACTTGAGTATTGTCAAAAGCTCCAATATGCACGATATAGCGACTTCCACTTTCTAACTGACTTTAAACCGATTAAAATTTTTCATTGGAATTAGGCGGACAAGTTATATTAAAAATAATCAGCATATGAAAAAAAATTTTAAAACATCAAAGTTCCATTTGTTATATTATAATTATTGCTAATATTATCCATGCCGATGCACTTTAGTTGAATGAGAACTATAAATTGTTGTATAAACATTATTAATTCATATTTATTCGCTGATTAATTTGGCATTAATGTCAATAATAATCGTTAATCGATCGATAATATTTGTGATATAAAAATCGCTAATATTGAGTACTGATTTTATTAAGTTCTCACTTACCAGCTCCAAATAAGAATACTTCTTTTCTGTAGTACGGCTTTCACTAAAAGCAGAAGACCAAAGTACAAATATTAGTAAAGGAGGAATGGATATAAGCAAAAAAGTAAAACTTACTTTTGTGTTTCCTGAAAATCGTTTGGTCCTGGCAAACCCTCTGATTTTTTGAAGTCTTCGGCAGGATCTGAAGGACCTTGTATTGAAACATTATAGCTACTGCTGACCATTTCTATGTTCTTTTAAAGAAACTTGAGGCCACAAGGCTTTCGCTCAAATTAAGAAAATAAAACAGTTCAAAACACTTTGCTTTCTGTAGATAAATAATACTGTGTAACTGTGTAACAACAACAAATGTCACTTTGATTTCTCAACATTATAAATTGAAGCCCTTGAATGTATGGTAGACAGAAGTATTCTTAATTGTTTCTTTATATGTATGTATGCATGAATCCAGAGACGTGTTCACACACAAATATGTGGATCCCAATACGTGATCCAGAAATTTTCACACTTCTGAGTGTAACAAATCATTCAATTGTTTCAATGGGCGAACAAAGAATGTCGCGATCAGTTGCATGTACTACACATATATACACACTTGCCTATATTTATATGTACTGTATTTATGTGGTGGAGATAATAATAATAAACATTACAGACATTTGTTTAAAAAATTCAAGAACAACAACGTTGGCCAACTTTACTGTAAAATCACAAAGTTGTAAAACAAAACTATATTCCTTCATTCATTTATTAGTACTGTGTTTAATTAGGAGCGACTGCGATTGTACACATAGTAAACAGTTATGAACTTTTATGTTTTCGTCCAAACATTTTTTTTATGACATCAATTAGGTATTAAATAATTAAAAGCTTGTTGTTTTTTCTCTGACATCGTTATTTTATTTACATATAACTAATCTGTGAGCTCTAAAATATCAAAAATTGTTTTTAATTCTAGCCCTAAGAGAGGGTTGAAAGAGCTAATAATTATAAAACTAATTTTTCTGAAAATGTCTGGAACGTGATCAAAAAGTAAGGCGAAATCGTCACTTAATACTCCCGGTCATCAGGAAGACAAGTACATTTCTGTATAAAGGTTTGAATATCTCCGAGTTACTCGTGTTTTTATATAAAAAAAACTAAAAGTAAATTTTGTTTGTGGAGTGAAAATTTTTATGCAGAAATTTTAGATATGTTGCTGAAGGCCTTTGGTGTTTGAAAATCGTCGATTAATAATTAGAGTTCTCGCTGATAGTATTGGAATATTGTTTGGTTTAGCCCAAACCATTTTGAAGAATGTTTTGTGCCTTAAACGGGTCAAATCCACATTCATGCAGAAATCGCTCAAATGTAGCATTTGTCTGGCGGTTTTTACCACGAAAAATAAATTCTATAACGAGTTTGCTTGAGAATTTGTGTTCTTAATTGTTTGGTGTCGTGAAGTCATCGAAATTGCAACATCGAAAAATTGTAAAAAACGAAAATTTTTTTTTCATAATTCGATAGTTTTGATATTCAAAAATATCTCCCTAAAGGGATTTTTCAAAACTCAAATTATTTTCAAAGTTATAGCCATTTTAGTGACGAGGCAACTAGACCGGTTGAGCGAATATCGTATAACGTAAAACTTTAAACGCGTTTTTCTCGAAACTACTTTTTTCCACACGGTACCGGCATTATCTCAAGTTCTATACAACCGATTTACCTGAAATTTTGTGTGAACCTTCTTTATATAATCCTTTATCGTTTCTACCAGCGTCGTGTCAAAATTTTTGTTTTTAATATTTTAAAAAAATTCAGGAATTTCAAAAAAAAATCGTAAAAAATTATTTTTATTTCAGGCAGACGCCATTTTTCAAAAAAGCATCCTTATTGATTAAGAATTTCTTTTGATTTTTTTTTTTCAGACCACCAGGAGAGTCAGGATCAATGTCACCAGGATGCGCCATTTTTTTACACCTGTTTTAAGTGTTAAGTTTGTTATGAAATTTATAACTCCCAGAAGGAAATGTCTGAGCCCCCATGAAGTATATAAAGAAATGATCAGTGTGACGTGCTGAGTCAATTCAGGCATGTCCGTCTCTTTTTCTGTATAGTTAGTTAGTTATAATCCCTCAGTATGAACAACTTTTTAAATTTCTCATCTTCAGGAAACTCAACACAGGTTATTATCCACTATATCGTATAGCAGTTATACAAACTGATCGATGTAAATCAAGTTCGTGTATGGAAAACGTTTTATTTGACGAAATTGCCACACCTATAAATTATTATTCAAGACATTGCGTAAATTGTTCATTTTTTAGAAATGCAGATGTTAAGTGTATTAAAGCATCAGTATCTGGCCGTTCACAATTATTTTTTATTATATCATATTTTAATTATGAAATTTTTACATTCATCACTTCCAATAGCACTTTACTAGTAATTTTCTAAAGCACACACTTCAAATATAATTAATTTAAATTATTTTCTGCCGATAGAGAGCACTATTATCAATATTTATTTTGGGTTGCTTCATAAAAAAGCCCGAAAGTTATATAAAAAAAACTGTAAGTAGCAATTTTAACCCGCTTTAATTGTTGATATATCTCGCAAACACTGACCAGATATTCACCATGCGCCAAATCTTGGAAAACACCGGTGAAAAGAGAATCGACACACACCTCCTCTTCGTCGATTTCTAAGCTGCCTTTGACAGCACGAAAAGGAGCTGCCTTTATGCCGCTATGTCTGAACTTGTTATCCCCGCAAAGTTAATACAGCTGAGTAAACTGACGTTGAGCAACACCAAAAGCTCCGTCAGGATCGGGAAGGACCTCTCTGAGCCGTTCGATACCAAACGAGATTTCAGACAAGTCGACTCTCTTTCGTGTGACTTCTTCAATCTGCTGCTGGAGAAAATTATTCGAGCTGCAAAACCAAACCGAGAAGGTACAATCTTCTATAAGAGTGTACAGCTGCTGGCATATGCTGATGATATTGACATCTTTGGCCTTAACAACTGTGCCGTTAGTTCTGCTTTCTCCAGGACGGATAACGCAGCGAAGCAAATGGGTCTGGTGGTGAACGAGGACAAGACGAAATATCACCTGTCATCAAACAAACAGTCGTCGCACTCGCTACTAGGCACCCACGTCACTGTTGGCAGTCATAACTTCGAAATAATTTCGTCTATTTAGGAACCAGCATCAACACCAACAACAACGTCAGTCTCGAAATCCAACGCAGAATATCTCTTGGTGCTACTTCGGACTGAGTAGGCAATTGAGAAGTAAAGTCCTCTATCGACGAACAAAAACAAAACTCTATAAGTCACTCATTATTCCCGTCCTGCTATATGGTGCAGAAGCATGGACGATGACAACATCTGATGAGTCGACGATGCGAGATTTCGAGAAAAAAGTTCTGCGAAAGATTTATGGCTCTTTTCGATGCAGTACCCGCCGGGCGAAGCAGAGGAAAAGGAAGACCTCATCTCCGTTGGAAGGACCAGGTGGCCAGTAAAGAAGAAGAAGATAACCCACAAACATAAGAAAATGTGAAAATCCCACAACAACCCTCAACTTGGTTTAAGCTTCACAATCTCACAAATTTTGTACATGACTTCTTCCTACCAAATATTCGTCAACGCGTGCAATCACCACGAGCTGTGAAGCGACTGGAGTCCTCACTCTGCTCCAACTGAATGAAACTATTGGCTAGCAGTACCGCTAATTATAATGATCACTTTGAGATAGTTCTAGCGCCGACAATAAAGCCCAATTGTTTACGGACTAATTTTATTCTGTTTTCATTTTGAGGGCTATAAATATATTGCGGCCATAAAAGCTCGTATCACTTCATTGAAATATTTCCTTAACTATTTCAATATCCTTGTACATGTGTTAGCAAAGCTGTTAGCAGTTGAGGGTTTGAAAGTACAGTGGCTCGTTGTTAATATGCCTGGACCAGATGTGTAGCAGGTCCACTTGTGTTAGACTATACATACATATGTATGGGAGCTGCCTTCGAGCTATTATTTATTTAGTTGTATGACCTGTTTTAATTTATGAACATATGAAGTGATTATTTTTTTTACGTAGCGGGTCCCAAACCCAGCGCTCCAACCTATGGGAGGGATGGATCATGGTGGTTTTATTAAAAATCATTGATTTTCTCTGCTTATTAGGAAAACAAACTATACACCCTTTATAATGCGTATTTTATTACGAATTTACAAAGTTAAGTTAATTGCAAAAGTAGTATTATTTATTATATGTATATGTGAGGAAATAAATCAGAGCTCTAATGATACTTACTCGTAACCAACACCTTTTTATACCCTGACCAGGGTATATTAAGTTTACCACAAAGTTTGTAACACCCAGAATTAAGCGTCGGCAATCCTATAAAGTATATATGTACATATGTATATAAATGAACAGTTTGTTGAGCTGAGTCGATTTAGCCATGTCCGTCTGTCTGTCCGTCTGTATATATACGAACTAGTCCTTCAGTTTTTAAGACACAGCGTACAAACCGAACGATCGGAATCAAGGTCTTGTATGGAAAACTTTCGCATTTGACGTGGTATCTTCACGAAATTTGACATGTATTACTGTTTAAGGTAATAATATGATCTCCGAAAAAATTGTTCAGATCGGATTACTATAACATATAGCTACCAAACAAATTGAATACATAGTTACCAAAAGAAATACACCTGAGAAGCGTATATTAACTTCGTTGCAGCCGAAGTGAACGTTTTTTCTTGTTATTATTAACTTATCTTGATCTAGAAGTAACGAGCAGAAGAATTCTCTCATCTAATAATAAACAATCCGTATCTATTACTGTTTATTTAATATTTGTTTATTTTATAACAGGCAGGAGTGACTCGCTAAATTTTTCGCCTAATAGACAAAGTGTCTATAACGGAAACTCAACCCACCGCCAACCAATAAAACTATATTGTTTAATATCATCTGCTTATCTAAATTAGTGCCTGGGTGGTCGTGTTGACGCTGCTTTAACCTAGCCTTTGGTATTTTCAAGGAAAAAAACGTGCGTAAAGTAAATAAGTAAGAAAGACTAAATTCGAGTGCGACCGAATATATTATAGTCTTGTAATTTGAAATGATCAAAGGCAGGGAAACATTTTCAGGTGTTAAACTTCGAATTCTTATGAACTTATGTAATATTATAGCGCTTACTAGATTTTGCTTCGTGTTCGTATGTTATAGAAGTCATTTTATCGTAGACCGTGGACATACATACATATACTGAATATTACGTTTAGAAAAGATATGATTGGCAATTTTTAGATGAAGGTTATAGTACGTTGTGAAATACCTCGATTGCTCTCAATAAACGTAAAGATTTTTCAAACTAAGTCTATCTTGATACCCGAGTAGAGTCAAATATATTATAAAATGTGTACACATGTTTATGATATTGATTCTGTTGCTCCACCTAATGCACATGAAACGGTATTCACAATATCTGATAATCTAGTGACTCATAACGAAAGAAATCCCTAATTTCTAATCTAATTTAACTATTTAGATAATCATTTCATTTAATGGGGCATTCCATAAGCCCTAAACTTTGTATCTAAACTGCTATCAGCTGCTCACAAAGAGCAAAATAACGAAAAGAAACGGAAGTATAGCAGATTATCAAAATGGTGTTTACCACAATCTCTTCGTATCAACACTTGAAAATCCATTAAGAGAATTTTTATTTACGCCTGTTTTTTCACTTGGCAGTAGCTATTTTCTGTTGCAGAAATTTCACTGAAAGAAACTAGCAGTTCTCTCAGTTTTTTACGCTCTCAACTTGTGCTCTCTTCTGATAAATTTTTGTGTTAATAAACGCTTATCTAGCGGAAACTGTGTCAGTTAGTTTTATCCATGAGTTAGTGATAGTCAGCAGTTAAGAAACAAATTGCCATTACAAATACCTTCTTTTAATGCAGACGGGAATGTTTTTACGGGTTTACGCTTCTCTTGTCTCATCGGCTAGTAAACCTCTACACTCCTTTCGGTACTTTTACACATACAATGCGCGAAATTTGGTTAGCCGCACTCTTGCATTTTAGAGAAAATAACTATGCACGCGACAGTTTTAAGTTTTTTGTTTTTGTGAACAATAGTTGCTAGGTAATGTACATAAAAGATGTAAGCAAGCATATAAAAACAAGAGTAGGTACTAAAATAGCAAAATGTGAATATTTTCTGACAACTGATGCGAACTTTGGTTAGCCGCAGTCTTACATCATCGTTTTTGCGGAAAGAAGTTCTCTGTGTTTTTAATATTTTTTTTTTTGTTTAAATTTTGTTAACATTTTAGCTTATTTAATGTGATTATATTCAGTTGACAACTGTGTGATTGAAATGGATAGAAAAAATTTTTAAATGATGTGGAAAAGGGCCAAATTGATATTTTGAAGGAAAATGGTCTTTCTAACAGAACAATCAGCCGGCAAATCAAAAGGTCAGAGAAAGTCGTGAGAAATTTTCAGAGATTAGGAGATAAATATGGCATACCCAATAAAAAATCAAGGAAAAAATCCAAGATAACTCTCGGGCAAGTTAACATTATTAAAGAAAAGTTCATTGGAAATATTCTAAATTCAGTTACTTTTGACAATAACTCTTATGTTAAACCTTCGAAAAGCATGTGCGGCTCACCAAAATTCGCGCACTGTATTTGTAAAACGGCACGTGCGTGTATATATGTATGTAAGTATGTATGCATATGCTTAAAAATTGGTGTAAGATTAAATAACAACAAAATCCGTTATCAATAAGAAATATATTTAATCTCACACTCAACGATTTGGGATTAATAACACAATAATGGATGCCAATTCATGTCCATAACACCAGCCCGCTGATAAGAGAATGAATTTACTGTAACTGATTTTTTATGACAAATCTCCGCAAATCACATATTTCGATTAATTAGTGTGTCAATTTATCAGCAAAATTTTAAATTATTTTTACAGGACTGCATTTGTTTTTGGCAATGAAAAAGTAGAAAATAGCAACAACTATTCAAATAATGAGAAAACTTATTGTGATGGAACTTATTACACGTGTTCCCTAGGAGTAAGAAGTGGTTGGTATTGCAGATAAGCGAAATTGCACCATTGCAATAAATTGTCAAGTGCGAAACTGTAAACAAGTGGCGCCTGTTATTACTAAGCCCCAAATCAAGCACAGAGATTTAATATTAAATATCGTCGAAGCCAGAAGATAGAAAATATTTAAGTAAAGTACCTACGTGCAAATGTCATAATGAACGGGAGGTGAGAAGTGAAGGTGAAGGTTAAAAATTTTCAAATTTTTGCTGACGAACATGCACCTTCTCGTTATTTTATGTTCTCTGCTTGTATAACCATTGAACCAGATCATAAATCCACAATAATGTCGTTTATAGTGAGGTGTGTAATGCGACTTGGAAATTCTGTATGTGGGCAATCAGCTCAAATGAAGAGTTTGCTCTCTTAGTTTTCAGAAACTGCAAATTCCGCGGGACACGTTGATACTGTTAATCGAGGCAGATGTAAAACCTTTAGTCTTACCTTTGGGACCTTTCAGAAAACTTAGCCGATACGTTGACGGACAGTCGGTTTTGAAGCAAAACGAATAAACGATAAGTGATAAGTGACAGTTTTAAGCCTCATTGTATGTTCAGCAAAATACCAATTTAAGAAATTTTATTTAAAATTCTATGTATTTATCTATTTTACTCATAAATAACAATAAAGTTAATGCTACATTAATATCGAAAGGACTTTATGTACATATCAG
Source organism: Bactrocera zonata (assembly GCA_037783105.1). Lineage (NCBI taxonomy): Eukaryota > Metazoa > Arthropoda > Insecta > Diptera > Tephritidae > Bactrocera > Bactrocera zonata. The sequence goes on along the minus strand of JBAWJQ010005412.1, from coordinate 130,226 downwards.
GTTACTGCCAACAATAATTCTAAGGGGAACCATTGGTTAAGCCACTTGCTGCATCATATACAGCTCTGCGTATATGCCATTCAATGCCATTAGTTCTTCGTGAGTGCCTTTCTCCACCACCACGCCTTTCTTCAACACACAGATTAGGTCCGCATCCCGCACTGTGGTCAGTCGATGCGCAATGGTAAGACAAGTACGACCACTGCGTGCCGCGTCAAGGGCTTCTTGCACCACCTTCTCACTCTCCATATCCAATGCAGACGTAGCCTCATCCAGTATCAAAATCTTTGGATTACGTACCATAGCGCGTGCTATGGCAATGCGTTGCTTCTGACCTCCGGACAGTTGAGCGCCTTTGCTGCCCAAACGTGTGTTGTAGCCTTGCGGTAAGGAGGTGATAAACTGATGTATGTTCGATTTCTTGGCCGCTTCAATAATTTCAGCCATCGGAATATCTGTGCGGAAATTGTTGCCGTACGCAATATTTTCAGCAATGGTTCGGTCAAATAGAACGGGTTCTTGCGAAACTAAACCCATGCCGGAACGTAAGCTATCGAATGAGAATTCCGTTGTTGGTACGCCACTCAGATTGACTTTGCCCCTAACAGGATCATAATAACGTAATAGCAGCTGTACACATGTGGATTTGCCCGAACCTGAAGGCCCAACCAAGGCCACTGTAGTGCCGCCTTTGATGGTCAAATTAAGGTTCTGCAGTATAGCTATTCCTTTGCGATTAGGGTAATTGAAGTCGACGTTTTCGTAAGTAATGTCGCCACCGGATTTCTAAAATATTGCATTGAATGGTTAAAAATGTTCAGTAATAGGTGGACTGTATTGGTATGAAGACTTACTATTGTTGTGTTGTATGGCTTATCTGCGGGACTGTACATGGCGGGTCTACGTTGAAACAGTTTTAGTAAGCGTCCGGCCGACAGCACGGCAGCGCTAACATTGGGGGCATATGACAGAGCTTGTCCCAACATCCATGAGCCGAAAATTAGACCCTCGGAGACTCTAAAGATGTGTATATTATTATTTATGGCAAAGAATTTTTGAAATATTTTTCGCCACTCACTTTATAATATTCGCATACGGTATTTCGTCATTGGATACTAGAATACCACCGTAGTACAAAGAAATCCCATAGGCTAAGAATGGTGTCGTTTGACCCATACCATACACCACACCGCGGAAACGCACCTTCTTGCGACACGCCTTATCGGCTTTGTCTATTTGCTCGCAATAGCGCTCAAGCACATGGCGTTCCTGCCCCAGACTGGTCACAGTGCGTATGTTAGCTATTGCCTCCACCGCAACACGCGACGCATCTTCAATTGCGAGTCGCTCCACATTCGTACTCGCCTCCATAAATCGTGCTTCGAAAAGTATGCACGCACACACCAGTGGCACAGTAAGCAGAGTGACCAGTGTCAAATTCCAGGAGTATGTAAACGATAGAATTACGCCGATGGTTAGAGTAGAGATTGCTTGCACAATGATGCCGATGCGCGAGCCCGTTGCACCCTGCACGTTCGAACAATCGCCAGCAAGGCGTGCACATAGTGCACCCACTGAGTTCCGTTGGTCATCGAAGTAGGCAACTTCTTGGCTGATTATGGCTTTGAAAGCGTCATGACGCAGTCGGGATGTCATCTTCACACCCGCGATGGTGAACATGTAGGTTTGCAAGAGTGAGCTAACGCCAGTTATAACGCCAATAACAATAAACAGAATGGCAAACAAAATCGATTGTCTTGTGATGTAACTGTCGTCGGGATCGGATAAAATCTACATATATCGGATTGAGTAGATGGATAAGTTGGTATTGATGTATATTAAAATATTATGCGATACTTACTCCAAAGAAGTCGCCGAAGAGCACAGCCCATGTAGGAAATGTGGCGCCATGCAACATAGATGATATGCAGCCGACTAGTATGTAACGCCACTCTGGAGCATTCATTTTCATCAGTTGCTTGAAAGTGATCTTATGCTTTTCGGCCTTAGGCTTCTTTCTTTTCGATTTCTCTGTAAAAAAAATATGTATGTACATATATCGTTTTAATCTCAACAAGTGTTGGGGTGTCTTACTTTTGCCCACATCACTTTCAGCGTCAGCTTCATCGACACTTGTTTCGTCCTCATCGTCGGAATTTTCAGTCACTTGCAGCTGTTGCTTGCGCTGTCGCACTGCATTGGAGGTGTTCGCCAAAGCCTCTTCTTCCTCTTTACGTTTCGATATCATTACCAACTTACAGTAAAGACCACCCGAACGCATAAGTTCATCGTGTGTACCCTGCTCAGCCACAACACCATCCTTGACAAACACAATCAAATCAGCATTTGTCACTGTCGAAAGACGATGTGAAATCACCAACGTGGTACGTCCTTGACTGGCCACATCGAGCGCATCCTGTACCCGACGCTCAGATGTGGGATCTAAAGCCGAGGTTGCCTCATCCAGCAACAATATCTTCGGGTTACGAATGAGTGCACGTGCAATGGCTATACGTTGCTTCTGGCCTCCAGACATTTGAGCTCCACGTTCGCCCACCATGGTATCATAGCCATTCGGTAGTTTGACAATGAATTCATGACAATTGGCCATACGTGCGGCTTGCTCGATTTCTTCTTGTGTCGCTGTGATTTTGCCCTGACGTATATTTTCACGAATGGTAGTAGCGAATAATACTGGTTCCTGACCGACTACACCTATCTGTGAACGCAACCAACCCACGTTCAATTCACGTAGATCACGTCCATCGAGACGTACACAACCACTGGGGGCATCATAGAAACGCTGTAACAACTGTAGTGTGGTGGACTTACCACAACCAGATGGTCCCACTAAAGCGACGGTTTGACCAGCGCGAACTTGTAATGAGAAACCCTGAAGTACTTGTACATCTGAACGTGCTGGATAACGGAAATGTAAATTTTCGAAACTTATGTCACCGGTCACAGACTCCAATTTGTCACCACTCTCATTTAATGGATCAATCGCTGACTTGCGATCGATGGTGGCAAAGACATTTTGTGCCGCACCCTTTGCCGTTGCGAATGCCTCCACATGTGGCAGTGAGAAACCTAAGTTCTGTGCACCCATGATGATGCTGAATAGTACGATAACTAACGAACCCGCCGTGTATAATTTATCATCCACATAGCGATATTTCAATATCAACTTAATGCCATACCATATAGCTATCGCATAGGCGATGTAAATTATGAACCACATAATGCCGGAGCCGACACCGGAGTAAAAGCCTTTCTTTCGACCCATCTTCTCAGCTGGCACCAGCAATTTGCCGAATCTTTCGGTTTCTATACGTTCACCGCTGAAGGCAAGTACAGTACGTATGCCCGAGAAGACTTCCTCAGCGACCGCACCGGCATTCGAGTAGGCCTTCAACTCCTTTTCTGTGAAAGTGCCCTGAATTTTAGCCACCAGTGCCGTAGAAACAATAATAAATGGACAACAACTGATCACAATCAGTGTTAAGAGCCAGCCATAGACAAAAGAGAAGATAACTCCCGCAACGAACGTCATTATCAGAAATACAAACATTGCGACTTTTTCGCCAATGCCCTCTTTCATTTTGTCCAAATCTCTGCAATGAATAAAATGATTTAAAGATATTTCAGTTTGAATAAAATACTTCCTTCACACATACTCTGTCATTTTGTTGGCGAAGGTGGTGCCGGCAGAAGTGTCATACCAAGACATATCCTGACGTAATATAGACTCCAAAAACAATTTTCGAATTTTCGCGATCTGTGTTAAGGAATTAAAGAGAAGGTATTAGTTTAAAAAAATACATGATAGTCTATTGTATCTCACAAACCTGTCTGAGCGCCACTTTATTTAACGTCGTGACCGCCAAACTTAAAAGCAATAGTTGGACCATGCAACCAGCCACCGTCCCTAAACCAAAAGCTAGCGCATCATCTTTAACAGCCTGCATATTCTCAGCGTGAGTTGCATTTGTGCTAATTGATGATGGAAAAATGTTTAACCGTTATTTGTGCGATAAATACATAAAGTATAGCAAAAAGAATGGAACTTACAGCGTCTTGCCACCGCCGAAAATACTCAAGATTGGTGCAGGCGTTGAAGTGCCAATACCCACATCTCGATCTATGAGCAGAGTGGTGAATTCGGCGTAAATGATGACACTGTATGGCACGCATATTGAAGCCAGCGACGCCGCAAGCATACCGATGATCATTATCAGACGATCCCATATGCTGGCATAGCGAAACTGAAAAGTATAAATACAATTTACCGCGTGCCTTTCCACAAAATATATCCATTTCTACATACTATATGTATCTATTTGCATAATAATTAAAAATAATTTTTCTATTCTATTCCATTCTATTCATTCTATTCCTCGAAAGGTCCTTATGCATAAAGAATTTCCGGTATATACCTTCCTCAATATCGAGAGCTTGAACGCGCCCAAAGAGCGCCTCTCATCGGCATGACATTTAACGCCATTCCGGTGGGTATTGCCGGCAGGTGCATTGTTGGGTATACAGCTCTAAGACTCAGAGAAGCTGGGTGTATAAAGGAATCTAAATAGGGTCTCGTTGAAATTCTCTTCTCCTTCGATTGCATCATTGATAACTTGGACCACTGTATTACAGATACTCCTACTGGTGTCTGCTTTTCCTCTTACATACCCACGAGGTATACATATGTGAACTGAGAGAATTCGCTGGAGAAGAGTGCGTCTTTCTTACACGAATGCGTTGAAGCTAGGATGGAAAGTTGGAGGGGAGTCTTCTGTAATTAACTTTCCCTCTAGCTTAGCTTTAGGCTACAATATTTGAGCATGCATTCTTTCGACGAAACCGCAGGACTAGCCGTAACTGTCATTGGCTGCCTCAACAAATTCGTGGTCGGCTGAAAGCGTTTTCTCGATTTAGACGGGCCATTGTAATAAATTTTTAAAGGAGTTCTAAATACCATAACGGACCGGCGCTAAAAAGTGTCCCAGCGACATCCCCATTTTAGAATCGACCACTTAATCTAAACTAACCTAAAATTATGCAAGCATAGGTATAGGATTGGTTCTACTAACCATTTTCGAAGAAATACTTGTCGGCCAAGTTTCGAATCCCTCAACACCTTCGTTTTTTGTTCGCCTAACGGTCGTTAGTACCACATAAAAGTAATCGAGATAGATGTGCGAGTTATATACTTATATATGTATAGTACTTCTGTAATAAATAAGTACACTAAGTGCAGTTACTATCATAAATTTGCTCACATTGTTATTACTTATCTCTTATTTTATTATGCAGTTTAACTTTTATAATACTAATTAGTAAATTATATTTCAATTTAGTTTTATTATATGTGACCTGGTCTACGGAAAGGGGGCTTAGGTGTCAAAAAATCAATTTTTTTTTTTAATTTTTTTTTTTTCGCACGTTAGCTCCCTTTTCGTAGACCAGGTCACATATACAAACTTGTATGTTTAGTTAATTTAGTTTTAATTTCGTTATGTTACATTTCCGGATACAATTTTGAATGTTAGCTAGAGGCCATAGATTCGAAGTTCGACCTGGTACCTACTGTGCTTTCTACTCATAAATCAACGTATATACTATATGTATGTATGTATAGAAAAGAGGATGAGGAGACGAGTTGAAAGTAGTTGAGTAAATAAAATGGATATACGAGTTTGGATCAAATTTAGTATTGCAGAAAAAAATCTGACACTGAATATTAATGAATAGTAGTGAAGAGCTGGAAGTGCAAATTGTTCGGTTACACCCGAACTTTTACCTTCTGTTAGCTCACTTGCTTTTTTTTATAAATTTCAATATTACCGTAAGTTTTTATATAAACAAACTAAACTAATTATTGTTATAGTTTTAAATAACCAGGTCACATTGTACTATTACGGTAATCTATAATTTAATCTGTATAGTTTATGTGTGAAATTTTAACCATTGATGAGAAAACTTTAAAACGCCAAAGTTCCATTTGCTATATTATAATTATTGCTAATATTATCTATGCTGATGCACTTTAGTTGAATGAGAACAAGAAATAGTTGTATAAATAATATTAATTTATGTTTATTCGCTGGTTAATTTGGCGTCAATATCAATAATAATCGGTCAATTAACATACATACATAATGATTTTTGTGATAGAAAAGTCGCCAATGTTGAGTACTGATTTTATTAAGTTCTCACTTACCAGCTCCAAATAAGGGTATTTCTTTTCTGTAGTATGGCTCTCACTAAAAGTAGAAGACCAAAGACACAAATATTAGTAAAGGAGGCATGGAAATAAAAAAAGTACAACTTACTTTTGTGTTTCCTGAAAATCGTTTGGTCCTGGCAAACCCTCTGATTTTTTGATGTTTTCAGCTGGATCTGTAGGACCTTGTATTGAAACATTATAGCTACTGCTGACCATTTTTGTGTTCTTTTAAAGAAACTTAAGGGCACAAGGCTTTCGCTAAAATTAAAAAAATAAAACTGTTCAAAACACTTTGCTTTCTGCAGATAAATAATACTGTGTAACTGTGTAACTACAACAAATGTCACTTTGATTTTTTCACACTACAAGTTTAAACCCTTGATTGTATGGTAGGCAGAAGTATTCTTAATTGTTTCTTTATATGTATGAATGCATGTGAATCCAGAGACGTGTTCGCACACAAATATGTGGATCCCAATTCATGATCAAGAAATTTTGACGCTTCTGAGTGAAACAAATCATTTAATTGTTTCAATAGGCGAACAAAGAATGTCGCAATCATTTGCATACTTAAATTCATACACACGTTCACAGGTCTATATTCATATATTCATATATACTGTATTTACGTAGTGGAGATAAAAAATAATAAACATTACAGACATTTGCTTAACAAATCCAAGAACAATACCGTTGGCAATCTGCTCTAAAATCATAAAGTTGTAAAACAAAACTATATTACATCATTCACTGTGTGGTAATGTGTTTAATTAGAAGCGACTGTGCTTGCACACATACAAAACAGTTATGGACTTTTTTGTTTTCCTAAAAACATTTTACCTTTTATGACTTCATTTAGATACTAACTATTAAAAAATTTGTTGTCTTTGCTCTGATAAAATTATTTTATTGCATTTATTATAATATGTATGTATGCACATATGAGCTCTAAAATATCATCGTTTTTAATTCAAAACCTACGGGAGTCGCGAGCTGAGGGTTCAAAAAGCTGGTAATTATAAGAATAATTTTTCTGAGAATTTCCGGAAAATTAAAACGCTCAATTATTTACTGATTCACATACAAAATTTGGATTTGCTGCTGTGATCGAAAAGTAAGGTGAAATTGTGGTTTAAATTCCTGGTCATCAGAAAGACTGGTACATTTTTTCTAGATTATTAGGAATGTTTATAACAATTGCCAAGAGTTACACGTATTTTCGTAAAAAAAATAAGAGTAAATTTTGCGATTTTTACAATGATTAATTTTGTTGAGCGCAGAATTTGCTTCAAATTTTGTTTGTGGAAAGAAAAGTTGTATGCAGAATTTTTGGTGATCAAAATATGTCACAAAAAACGTTTATATCTAAGTAGTAAAACGAGATCAAAGTGACCCACCGCCCTTTACCGACAAGAACCACGTACAAAAAAATCAAAGATTTTGTGTTAGAAAATCGAATGGCACTCCAAAAACGCGCCGAAACCCGAAAAACCATGATCTGGTTTACAATTAACTCATTCCAAAAGTGTCAATTTGTCCATAAGAATACAATTTGTCCGTCTTTAAAATGATGAACAAAAGATTTATTGAGTTTTTACCACCAAACGGGGCTGTTAAATATCTTCGAAAGATTTGGCTCGTTGTACGTATAACTTTCCGATATTTCAATCACTTCCCATTTTTTCCCATATTTTATCCCAACATTTTTCTTGTCTTCTTACAATTTTCGCTCCTACTTGATTCTGGTCTTCTCCTCTCTTTGCTTTAGTTTGAACAATTTGGCTTCAATGGCCTGTTCATTCTTTTTACATGGCCCTGCCAAGTTAATCGTGGCGCTTTGATAAAACATTTACTGTTTTCACCTTTCGTTAATTTATAACCACTTATAAAAAAAATCGAAAAAAGCTAATTTATTATAAACTTCCTTTAACAAAATTCATACTAAGAACAGGCAATTTTTTAAAATAATAAATCTACTTTGTTGGTACCTTGTTAAGTTTGCTATGAAAGTTGTAACTCCTAGAAGGAAAAGTCTGAGACCACGTAAAGTACTTTTATAAAGAAATGATCAGTATGACGTGTTGAGTCGATTTAGGCACGTCCATCTGTCCGTCTCTTCGTATGAATAACTTTTTTAATTTCTCATTTTCAGAAAATTCAACACAGATTACACGGGTCAACACAAAATTTGACCTTAACTTTAAAGCAGTAAATTTCCATGTTTCAGGTCGTAATTAGACGAAAAAAAATATATGCCATGAAAAAGTTTGCTTTTTTATTTAGGAAACCGCTTTAACGTTAGTAAAATTATATATAATTATTATATAGTATTATTACTATAACTTTTACAAAAGCAAACTGTATAGGAGAAAAAGGTATTTTCTTATCGTTTTTGTTCATAATTAGTCAGGAAATCATAAAATAAACTTTTGGACAAGGAACGAAAATTTTTTTGTAGAGTCATGTTATTATCCCTCTAGTACATAGAGGCTATACTAACTGATCGATGTTAATCAAGTTCTCGTATGGAAAACTTTTTATTTGACAAATTCAGGAAATTGACATATCTATAAATTATTATTCAAGGCAATGCGTACATTGTACATATGTATCTTAGGAATGCACCCGTTAGTGTTTTATAACATCGGTATTTAGCCTTTCACAATTATTTTTTTAAACTTTCGTCGAATTATGAAATTTGTACATTCATCACTTCCAATAGCACTTCACTAGTAATTTTCTAGAGCACACACTTCTAAATCTAATTAACTTGAATTATTTTCTGTCGACAAAGAGCACTATTATAAAATATATTTCCTATAAACACTTCAATCGAGCACTTACGCGGATGTTTATTTTGGTGTGCTTCATAAAAAACCCGAAAGTTATATACAAAAAGCGCAGTAGAAATTTTAACCCGCTTGAATTGTTGATATTTCATGCAAATTAACATAAGTAAATGTGAAAATCCCACAACAACCCTCAACTTTGTCTAAGCTTCACAATCTTATCGGAGGGCACTTCAATCTTAAATCAAATTTTTTACACAACTTCTTCCTACCAAATATTCGCCAACGCGTGCAATCACCGCGAGCTGCCAAACGCGACTGGAGTCCTCACTCTGCTCCAACTGAATGAAACTATTGGCTAGCAGTACCGCTAAATATAATATAATGATCACTGTGAGAAAGTGGTAGCGCCGACAATAACGCCCGATTGTTTACGTACTAATTTTATTCTGTTTCCAGTTTTTGAGTTACAAATATATTGCGGCCATAAAAGTTCTTATCACTTTACTGAAATATTGACTTAACCGTTTCAATATACTCGTGCATGAGTTAGCAAAGCTGTTAGCAATTGAGGGTTTGAAAGTACAATGGCTTGTTGTTAATATGCCTGGACCATATGTGTAGCAGGTCCACTTAGGTTAGACTATACATATGTATGGGAGATGCCTTCGAGCTGCTATTTATATAACTTTATGCCCTCTTTTATTTTAAGAACACGTATGAAGCGACTATTTAGTAAAATTGCTAGTCACTAGGCTCTAATATTCGTTATGGTCGAAGTCAGAGAATCTGAGTTATTTCAGAAATAGGAAGTTGGTAACTGCGAGAGCGTGACTTTGTTCGGTGGAAGGAAAGTTCTGTAGAAAAGTAAGCCATGAGGATATGTTCTTCTTCTTCTTTATTGGCGTAGAGAGCACTTACACAGTTATACCCGAGTTTCCAACAGCAAGGCTTCTTTTTACGTTGCGTGCCCCAAACCCAGCGTACAACACTGGGGATGGATTGCCTCTTCTTATTACAAGATAAATCCGTACAACCTAAATATAGCGTATTTATTACAAATTTACAAAGTTAAATTAATAGCAAAAGTAGTATTATTTATTATATATATTAATTAGAGATCTAATGACACCTTCTCGTAACCAACCTCTTTCTATTTTTAACTTATCTTGATCTACTAGAAGTAAAGAGCAGAAGAATTCTCTCATCTAATAATAAACAATCCGTATCTATTACTGTTTACTTAATTTTGTTTATTTGATAACAGCGAGGAGTGACTCGCGAAATTTATGCCTGATAGACAAAGTGTCTATAACGGAAACTCAACTCACCGCTAACCAATAAAACTATATTGTTTAATATCATCTGCTTATCTAAATTAGTGCCTGGGTGGTCGTGTTGGCGCTGCCTTAATTTGGACTTCGGCATGTTCAAAGCCAAAAACGTGCGTAAAGTAAATAAGTAAGAAAAATCTAAATTCTAGTGCGACCGAATATATTATACTCTTGTAATTGATCAAAGGCAGGGAAACACTTTCAAACTTCGAATTCTTATGAACTTATATTATAGGCTTTACTAGGTTTTGCTTCGTGTTCGAGATATTTGTGTTATAGAAGTCATTTTATTCGAAATAAAAAGTTTTCTAGATCTCTCGAACGATTGCATTAACTTTTGCCATTTCTCAAGTATTCTCGAGAACAAGTTTCCACACAATTTTCTTACGCTGACCGATATATTCAGCATAAAGTCCTCTCGAATAACGAAAATCATTATTATAAACTGTGACAAAAAAGTACCCGGAAATTGTGGTTAAATTTCCCGGGAAAATGATATTTGAAGATTTGATTTGATTTGATAGGACTGTCCTTAATTATTATGCTAAATATGAGTGCGATCTGTCAACCAGTTTGTTTACAGCAGCTGCTTAAGTCGGTACATAAAGGGTGATTTTTTAAGAGCTTGATAACTTTTTTAAAAAAAAAAACGCATAAAATTTGCAAAATCTCATCGGTTCTTTATTTGAAACGTTAGATTGGTTCATGACATTTACTTTTTGAAGATAATTTCATTTAAATGTTGACCGCGGCTGCGTCTTAGGTGGTCCGTTCGGAAAGTCCAATTTTGGGCAACTTTTTCGAGCATTTCGGCCGGAATAGCCCGAATTTCTTCGGAAATGTTGTCTTCCAAAGCTGGAATAGTTGCTGGCTTATTTCTGTAGACTTTAGACTTGACGTAGCCCCACAAAAAATAGTCTAAAGGCGTTAAATCGCATGATCTTGGTGGCCAACTTACGGGTCCATTTCTTGAGATGAATTGTTGTCCGAAGTTTTCCCTCAAAATGGCCATAGAATCGCGAGCTGTGTGGCATGTAGCGCCATCTTGTTGAAACCACATGTCAACCAAGTTCAGTTCTTCCATTTTTGGCAACAAAAAGTTTGTTAGCATCGAACGATAGCGATCGCCATTCACCGTAACGTTGCGTCCAACAGCATCTTTGAAAAAATACGGTCCAATGATTCCACCAGCGTACAAACCACACCAAACAGTGCATTTTTCGGGATGCATGGGCAGTTCTTGAACGGCTTCTGGTTGCTCTTCACCCCAAATGCGGCAATTTTGCTTATTTACGTAGCCATTCAACCAGAAATGAGCCTCATCGCTCATCGGACACGGACGCGAAACACATTTCGAACCGAACACTGATTTTGGTAATAAAATTCAATGATTTGCAAGCGTTGCTCGTTAGTAAGTCTATTCATGATGAAATGTCAAAGCATACTGAGCATCTTTCTCTTTGACACCATGTCTGACATCCCACGTGATCTGTCAAATACTACTGCATGAAAATCCTAACCTCAAAAAAATCACCCGTTATTTAGTAAGTCGTAGACCGTAGACATATACGGAATATTGTGTTTAGAAATGGTATGATTCACGATTTTTAGATTTAAGGTTATAGTACGTTGTGAAATACCTCAATTGCTCTAAATAAACGTAAAGATTTTTCAAACTCAGTCTTATTATAAAATTTTTATGATATTGATTCTGATCTACCGCTAATTCACCATATGCATATGAAACGGTATTCACAATATCTGATAATCTAGTGACTCATAACGAAAGAAATCCCTAATTTCTAATCTAATTTAACTATTTAGATAATCATTTCATTTAGTGGGGCATTCCATGAGCCCAAAACTTTGTTTCAAAGAGCAAAATAACGAAAAGAAACGGAAGTATAGCAGATTATCAAAATGGTGTTTACCATAATCTCTTCGTATCAACACTTGAAAATTCATTAAGAGAATTTTTACTTACGTATCTGCCTTAACACCTGTTTTTACATGTGGTAGTAGCCATTTTCTGTTGCAGAAATTTCACTGAAAGAAACTAGCAGTTCTCTCAGTTTTTTACGCTTTCAAGTTGTACTCTCTTCTGATAAATTTTTGTGTTAATAAACGCTTATCTAGCGGAAACTGTGTCAGTTAGTTTTATCCATGAGTTAGTGATAGTCAGCAGTTAAGAAACAAATTGTCATTACAAATACCTTCTTTTAATGCAGACGGGAATGTTTTTACGGGTTTACGCTTCTCTTTTCTCATCGGCTCGTAAACCTCTACACTCCTTTCGGTACTTTTACACATACAGTGCGCGAAATTTGGTTAGCCGCACTCTTAAATTTTAGAGAAAATAACTATGCACGCGACAGTTTTAAGTTTTTTGTTTTTGTGAACAATAGTTGCTAGGTAATGTACATAAAAGATGTAAGCATGCATATAAAAACAAGAGTAGGTACTAAAATAGCAAAATGTGAATATTTTCTGACAACTGATGCGAACTTTAGTTAGCCGCAGTCGCATCGTTTTCGCGGTAAGTTCTCTGTGTTTTTAATATCTTTTTTTTTTTTTGATATTTTGTTAACATTTTAGCTTATTTAATGTGATTATATTCAGTTGACAACCGTGTGATTGAAATGGATAGAAAAAATTTTCAAATAATGTGGAAAAGGGCCAAATTGAAATTTTGAAGGAAAATGGTCTTTCTAACAGAACAATCAGCCGGCAAATCAGAAGGTCAGAGAAAGTCGTGAGAAATTTTCTGAGATTAGGAGATAAACATGGCATACCCAATAAAAAATCAAGGAAAAATACCAAGATAACTCTCGGGCAAGTTAACATTATTAAAGAAAAGTTCATTGGAAATATTCTAAATTCAGTTAGTTCTGACAATAACTCTTATTTTAAACCTTCGAAAAGCATGTGCGGCTAACCAAAATTCGCGCACTGTATTTATAAAACGGCACGCGCGTGTATATATGTATGTTAGTATGTATGCATATTCTTAAAAGTTGGTGTAAGATTAAATAACAACAAAAACCGTTATCAATAAGAAATGTATTTAATCACACACTCAACGGTTTGGGATTAATAACATAATAATGGATGCCAATTCATGTCCATAACAGCTGCCCGCTGATAAGATAATGAATTCACTGTAACTGACTTTTTATGACAAATCTCCGCAAATCACAAACATATTTCGATTAATCAATGTGCGACTATTTATCAGTGAAGTTTTAATTTATTTTTAAAGGCCTGCCACTTTTTTGCTTGAAGTGCGAATAAAAAATATAAAAATTTCAATGTTTTACCCTTTGATTTCAAGGCCATGAAAAATAGCTACGACTATTCAAACTATTAGAAACCTATTTTGAAACTTATTACACGTGTACCTAGGAGTCAGAAGTGGTTGGTATTGGAGATAGGCGAAATTGCATCATTGCAATAAATTGTTATGTGCGAAACTGTAAACGAGTGGCGCCTGTTATTACTAAGCCCCAAATCAAGGACAGAGAATAGAAAATACTTAAGTAGAGTACCCACGTGCAAATGTCATAATGAACGGGAGGTGAGAAGTGATGGCTGCGAGAGTACGAGACTGCAATTTTTTTATTATGGTGTGATTATATATATCTCGTTATTTAACACTTTCATTTTATTACATTTTTTATCTCAATCTTCAACGATCGAAATTCCAAAGATATTTCTGCAATATCTCAATATATGCATACATATTTTTATATGCATAAGTATATCTTTATAGTCGGGCTTAGTAAAAGGTATCATATAATATACATAGTATGTATGATTATATAATATGGTGAAATCAGTGAACGTCAAATAACACGAAGGTGGACATCGAATTTCATATGCTCTTCGATTGGACTTTCCTTCGTCGTAAGGTGAATTCCTCGGTTAAAAATTTTAAAATTTTTGCTGACGAACATGCAACTTCTCATTATATTACGTTCTCTGCTTGTATGACCATTGAACCAGATTATAAACCCAAAATAATGTCGTTTATAGTGAGGTGTGTAATGCGACTTGGAAATTCTGTATGTGGGCAATTAGCTCAAATGGAGATTATACTCTCTTAGTTTTCAGAAACTGCAAATTCCGCGGGACACGTTGATACTGTTAATCGAGGCGGATGTAAAAACTTTAGTCTTACTTTTGGGACCTTTCTGAAAACTTAGCCGATGCGTTGACGGACAGTCGGCCTTGAAGCAAAACGAGTAAACGATAAGCGTGTTATCCGATTATCGGTGTCATCAGTATTTAACCTGCATCATCAATGCCTGTATTTCAGAATTTAACAGCCACAATTTTAAGTGCATCACAGTTTTAAGCCTCATTGTATGTTCAGCAAAATACCAATTTAAGAAATTTTATTTAAAATTCTATGTATTTATCTATTTTACTCATAAATAACAATAAAGTTAATACTTAATTAATATCGAAAGGACTTTATGTACATATCAGGTTACTGCCAACAATAATTATAAGGGGAGCCATTGGTTAAGCCACTTGCTGCATCATGTACAGCTCTGCGTATATGCCATTCAATGCCATTAGTTCTTCGTGAGTGCCTTTCTCCACCACCACACCTTTCTTCAGCACACAGATTAGGTCCGCATCCCGCACTGTGGTCAGTCGATGCGCAATGGTAAGACAAGTACGACCACTGCGTGCCGCGTCAAGGGCTTCTTGCACCACCTTCTCACTCTCCATATCCAATGCAGACGTAGCCTCATCCAGTATCAATATCTTTGGATTACGTACCATAGCGCGTGCTATGGCAATGCGTTGCTTCTGACCTCCGGACAGTTGAGCGCCTTTGCTGCCCAAACGTGTGTTGTAGCCTTGCGGTAAGGAGGTGATAAACTGATGTATGTTCGATTTCTTGGCCGCTTCAATAATTTCAGCCATCGGAATATCGGTGCGGAAATTGTTGCCGTACGCAATATTTTCAGCAATGGTTCGGTCAAATAGAACGGGTTCTTGCGAAACTAGACCCATACCGGAACGTAAACTATCGAATGAGAATTCCGTTGTTGGTACGCCACTCAGATTGACTTTACCCCGAACAGGATCATAATAACGCAACAGCAGCTGAACACAGGTGGATTTGCCCGAACCTGAAGGCCCAACCAAGGCCACTGTAGTGCCGCCTTTAATGGTCAAATTAAGGTTCTGCAGTATAGCTATGCCTTTGCGATTCGGGTAATTGAAGTCGACGTTTTCGTAAGTAATGTCGCCACCAGATTTCTAAAATATTGCATTGAATGGTTAAAAATGTTCAGTACGTATTCTAGGTAGACCATATTGGTATGAAGACTTACTATTGTTGTGTTGTATGGCTTATCTGCGGGATTGTACATGGCGGGTGTACGTTGAAACAGTTTCAGTAAGCGTCCTGCCGATAGCACGCCAGCGCTAACATCGGGTGCATATGACAGAGCTTGACCCAACATCCATGAGCCGAAAATAAGACCCTCGGCGACTCTAAAGATTTGCGTATTACTATTTATAGCAAATAATCATTGAAATAGTTTTCTTTACTCACTTTATAATATTCGCATACGGTATTTCGTCATTGGATACTAGAATACCACCGTAGTACAAAGAAATGCCATAGGCTAAGAACGGTGCTGTTTGTCCCATACCGTGCACCACACCACGGAAACGCACCTTCTTGCGACACGCCTTATCGGCTTTGTCTATTTGCTCGCAATAGCGCTCAAGCACATGGCGTTCCTGCCCCAGACTGGTCACAGTGCGTATGTTAGCTATTGCCTCCACCGCAACACGCGACGCATCTTCAATAGCCAGTCGCTCCACATTCGTACTCGCCTCCATAAATCGTGCTTCGAAAAGTATGCACGCACATACCAGCGGCACAGTAAGCAGAGTGACCAGTGTCAAATTCCAGGAGTATGTAAACGATAGAATTACGCCGATGGTTAGAGTAGAGATTGCTTGCACAATGATGCCGATTCGCGAGCCCGTTGCACCCTGCACGTTCGAACAATCGCCAGCAAGGCGTGCACATAGTGCACCCACTGAGTTCCGTTGGTCATCGAAGTAGGCAACTTCTTGGCTGATTATGGTTTTGAAAGCGTCATGACGCAGTCGGGATGTCATCTTCACACCCGCGATAGTGAACATGTAGGTTTGCAAGAATGAGCTAACGCCGGTTATAACGCCAATAACGATGAACAGAATGGCAAACAAAATCGACTGTCTTGTGATGTAACTGTCGTCGGGATCGGATAAAATCTATATCGGATTAAGTAAATGGATAAGTTGGTATTGATATAATATTAAAATATTATGCGATACTTACTCCAAAGAAGTCGCCGAAGAGCACAGCCCATGTAGGATATGTGGCGCCATGCAACATAGATGATATGCAGCCGACTAGTATGTAACGCCACTCTGGAGCATTCATTTTCATCAGTTGCTTGAAAGTGATCTTATGCTTTTCGGCCTTAGGCTTCTTTCTTTTCGATTTCTCTGTAAAAAAATATGTATGTATATCGTTTTAATCTCAACAAGTGTTGGGATGTCTTACTTTTGCCCACATCACTTTCAGCATCAGCTTCATCGACACTTGTTTCGTCCTCATCGTCGGAATTATCAGTCACTTGCCGCTGTTGCTTACGCTGTCGCACTGCATTGGAGGTGTTCGCTAAAGCCTCTTCTTCTTCCTTATGTTTCGATATCATTACCAACTTACAGTAAAGACCACCCGAGCGCATAAGTTCATCATGTGTACCCTGCTCAGCCACAACACCATCCTTGACAAACACAATCAAATCAGCATTTGTCACTGTCGAAAGACGATGTGAAATCACCAACGTGGTACGTCCTTGACTGGCCACATCGAGCGCATCCTGCACCCGACGCTCGGATGTGGGATCTAAAGCCGAGGTTGCCTCATCCAGCAACAATATCTTCGGGTTTCGAATGAGTGCACGTGCAATGGCTATACGTTGCTTCTGTCCTCCAGACATTTGAGCTCCACGTTCGCCCACCATGGTATCATAGCCATTCGGTAGTTTGACAATGAATTCATGACAATTGGCCATACGTGCGGCTTGCTCGATTTCTTCTTGTGTCGCTGTGGTTTTGCCCTGACGTATATTTTCACGAATGGTAGTAGCGAATAATACTGGTTCCTGACCGACTACACCTATCTGTGAACGCAACCAACCCACGTTCAATTCACGTAGATCACGTCCATCGAGACGGACACAACCACTGGGGGCATCATAGAAACGCTGTAACAACTGTAGTGTGGTGGACTTACCACAACCAGATGGTCCCACTAAAGCGACGGTTTGACCAGCGCGAACTTGTAATGAGAAACCCTTGAGTACTTGTACATCTGAACGTGCTGGATAATGGAAATGTAAATTTTCGAAACTTATGTCACCGGTCACAGACTCCAATTTGTCACCACTCTCATTTAATGGATCAATCGCTGACTTGCGATCGATGGTGGCAAACACATTTTGTGCCGCACCCTTTGCCGTTGCGAATGTCTCCACAAGTGGCAGTGAGACACCAAAGTTCTGTACACCCATGATGATACTGAATAGCACGATAACTAACGAACCCGCCGTGTATAATTTATCATCCATATAGCGATATTTCAATATCAACTTAATGCCATACCATATAGCTAGCGCATAGGCAATATAAATTATGAACCACATAATACCGGTGCCGACACCGGAGTAAAATCCTTTCTTTCGACCCATCTTCTCAGCTGGCACCAGCAATTTGCCGAATCTTTCAGTTTCTGTGCGTTCACCGCTAAAGGCAAGTACAGTACGTATGCCCGAGAAGACTTCTTCAGCGACCGCACCGGCATTTGAGTAGGCCTTCAACTCCTTTTCTGTGAAAGTGCCCTGAATTTTAGCCACCAGTGCCGTAAAAACAACAATAAATGGGCAACAACTGATCGTTATTAGTGTTAAGAGCCAGCCATAGACAAAAGAGATGATAACTCCCGCAACGAACGTCATTATGAGAAATACAAACATTGCGACTTTTTCGCCAATGCCCTCTTTCATTTTGTCCAAATCTCTGCAATGAATAAAATGATTTAAAGAAATTTCGTTTTGATTAAAATATTTCCTTCACACATACTCTGTCATTTTGTTGGCGAAGGTGGTGCCGGCAGAAGTGTCATACCAAGACATGTCCTGACGTAATATAGACTCCAAAAACAATTTTCGAATTTTCGCGATCTGTGTTAAGGAATTAAAGAGAAGGTATTAGTTTAAAAAAATACGTGATAGTCTATTGTATCTCACAAACCTGTCTGAGCGCCACGTTGTTCAATATCATGACTGCCAAACTTAAAAGCAATAGTTGGACTATGCAACCAGCCACCGCCCCCAAACCAAAAGCAAGCGCATCATCTTTAACAGCCTGCATATTCTCAGCGTGAGTTGCATTTGTGCTAATTGATGATGGAAAAGTGTTTAACCGTTATTTGTGCGATAGCAAAAATAATGTATAGAGAAAAGTTGTGAACTTACAGCGTCTTGCCACCGCCGAAAATACTCAAGATTGGTGCAGGCGTTGAAGTGCCAATACCCACATCTCGATCTATGAGCAGAGTGGTGAATTCGGCGTAAATGATGAAATTGTATGGCACGCATATTGAAGCCAGCGATGCCGCAATCATACCGATGATCATTATCAGACGATCCCATATGCTGGCATAGCGAAACTGAAAAGTATAAATTCTTTTTACAGATTGACTTTTCACGAACTACATATATATTTATTTCTGCATATCTATTTTCATAACACTCAAAAATAATTTTTATATGAAGTACCATTACCAGTACCGTAACACATGCATGTATTCTCATTTGCCTGACTATAGAATTATTTTTGGAGGATTTTTGTTACTGAAACCGTATTTTAGCGAAGGAACTTATCGAAAGGCTCTGAAACCTTCCATTCTCTTCTTATAACCAATCAGAGAACTGCAACCAGTAATAAATTTTTGTTTATAATTAAATATTGATCCGTTACTCTGTCTGATTCTGTCAGTTCGGTTTATGTACGCGAAGCGAACCGTTTGTCTTCAAGTCAGCGATAGAGAACAACTTTGAATGACTAGCGATCAACTTATACTTGATTTGTTTATAAACGTTCGCATCAGCAGAAAATACCCGAAGTGATGCAAACTCGTGCTTCAAGCATTGAAATGATCGGCAGCGTTCGGTTTCTATGTCATCCCCTAAACACTGATTTACTCGTGCACTTCTGTTTTATTTTAAAAACATATGTTTGTATATACATAGATATATCATAGATTTACTCGTAGATTTACTTTTAGTTTACCCGAAGTTTCACATCGATTCATACAATCGTCGCAGCGCTTTGAACTGACATGATACGATTGGAACCGAAGCCAGCCATACCGTTTACTCGATCGAGATTGCCGAAGAACAGATTGTTTGTGTTGCGCTGGCGTCTACTCGAATTGATCAACAATGTTGTCTATGCTGAACTGAATTGATTTGATTGTATTTTTGGCACAAGTGTTTGCTTTGATTTTATCATACTCGTTGCAGCTCTCTGTAACCAATCAAGCTACCATAGTGTTAAGCAGTCGCTTCAAATCTAAAATCAGATTTTATTGACTAATTGCTTCGTTGTTAATCGGTGTAGAGTTCCTGAAGCCTATATTCATATTCCGTTGTTCTTTATAGCTTTTGGATAACTAATAATATCTTTTGGTTCTCAAAAATGAACGCGTACGTACAGAAAATTACATAACTTTTAAAACTATGCATATACATATGTATGTATGTATGTCACGCCGACACAACTGCAGCAGACGTCACTAATGAAGACTACTGAATTTATTAAGTTGTCACTTACCAGCTCCAAATAAGAATACTTCTTTTCTGTAGTATGGCTCTCACTAAAAGCAGAAGACCAAAGACACAAATATTGGTAAAGGAGGAATGGAAATAAAAAAAGTATAACTTACTTTTGTGTTTCCTGAAAATCGTTTGGTCCTGGCAAACCCTCTGATTTTTTGATGTTTTCAGCTGGATCTGTAGGACCTTGTATTGAAACATTATAGCTACTGCTAACCATTTTTATGTTCTTTTAAAGAAACTTGAGGACACAAGGCTTTCGCTAAAATTAAAAAAATAAAACCGTTCAAAACACTTTGATTTCTGCAGATAAATAATACTGTGTAACTATAACAAATGTGACTTTAATTTCTCAACATTATAAATTGAAGCCCTTGAATGTATGATAGACATAAGCATTATTAATTGTTTCTTTATATGTATGTATGTATGTGAATCCAGAGACGTGTTCACACACAAATATGCGGATCCCAATTCATGATCAAGGAATTTTGACTCTTCTGAGTGTAACAAATCATTCAATTGTTTCAATGGGCGAACAAAGAATGTCGCGATCTTTTGCATACTTACTTATTGTAAATTCATACACACGTACACATGCTATATACATACTATATATATACTGTATTTACTTAGTGGAGATAATAATAATAAACATTACAGACATTTGTTTAACAAATTCAAGAACTACAACGTTGGCCAACTTTACTGTAAAATCACAAAGTTGTAAAACAAAACTATATTCCATCATTCATTTAGTAGCACTGTGTTTAATTAGAAGAGAGCAAACATTTTACCTTTTATGACTTCAATTAGATACTAAATATTAAAAAGTTGTATTTGCTCTGGTAGCGTTATTTTATTGACATAACCATAATATGTGAAATCTAAAATATCAAACGTCGTTTTTAATGCAAGCCCTACTGGAGTTGCGAGCTGAGGGTTCAAAGAGCTGATAAAATTCATTTCTCTGAAAACGTCAATCTCAATTATTTACTGATTCACATCCAAATTTTATTTGTTGCTGTAATCAAAAAGTAAAGACCTCCCGGTCGTCAGGAAGGCATGCACATTTTTTAAAAAAGATTTAAATATCTCCAAATTACGCGTGTTTTTGTAAAAAACTAAAAGTGAATTTTTAGATTTTTACAATAGTTGATTTTGCTGAGTGAAGAACTTGGTTCAAATCTTTTTTGTAGAAAGAAAATTTTTATCCAGAGACGTTGGAAATATTGCTGAAGTCATTTGGTGGTCAAACTATGGCACAAAAAAAAGTTTATAAATAGTGAAAGGAGTTCGAAGTGGCCGAGAACGCGTTACAGACAAACCGCGCTCTGGACGACCATCACCCTCTACCGATAAGAACCACGTAAAAAAAATTAAAGTTTTGGTGCTTGAAATTTGTCGGTTGATTATTAGAGCTCTCGCTGATAGTGTTGGAATATTATTTGGCTTAACCCAAATCATTTTTCGATCTTAAACGGGTCAAATCCACATTCGTACCAAAATCGCTTAAATGCACCATGTCATATTGCATTGGTTCTTTGCGCCTTTTTGCCAAAAACTCGAAGGTTTGTCTGGAGATTTTTACTACAAAAAATAAATTCAACAACGGATTTGCTGCTGTTAATGGAGATCGTTGAAAATATTTGGTGTCGTGAAGTCATCGAAATTGCGATAACATCGAAAAAGTAAAAAAAAGCAATACCTGAAAATCGTAGTGCTGGCATCAGACAGATAACATAGGTTTTAAACATCTCTTACGGATCGACTGAAGACAGTTTGGTTAATGTTTTCGTTTGAAGTGTTAGGCTTGTATCATAGAACCTAAAACTTTTGCAAAAACGACGTTGAGTAGAGATCGCAAAATATGTATGTATGTATATGCTTGATAGCGTAGCTGTTCGAGGATCCAAATTTATAAAATGCATCATTACTGGTGATGAGTCGTGAGTTGCGAATAATAAGAATAATAATTGTCCGTCTGTTAACCGATAAAAAAAAGATTTATTGAGTTTTTACCACGAAACGGCGCTGTTAAATATCTTTGTAAGATTTGGCCCGCTGCACGTGTGTCTTTCCGACAATTCAATCACTTCACATTTTTTTTTTTTTGTTTATATCAAAATTTGTCTTATCTTCGCTCTATTCTCGCTCCAACTTGATCTTCGTCTTCTACTAGTCTTAATTTGAATAAATTGGCTTCAACAATTTTCTTCTGCGGCCTTTTAGTGATCATTCTCTTTACATGGCCTTGCCAACTTAATCGTGGCTCTTTGATAAAACCTTTACTGTTTTCACCTCCACTTATATATCGAAAAAACTAATAAAGCTTTAACAAAATTCAAACTAAGAAGATGCATTTTTTTAAGTGGTAAAGGGGCCATACACGACACACATGTGCGTTCGATCTGTGTGAATTGGTTTCGCCCACACACGACACACAAATCCATTTTGCTTTCGTTCTTCACACAATGGACATGTGCGACAGGCAAGCGGAACATTTCTTAAAATTTATTTCTAATGTAGCACTTTTATCTATTTCTTTGTATTTCGTTAATAAGTTATTCCAGCTTTTATTTTTCTCAATTTTTGTATTACATTTATCACTTTTTGTTTGCCAAATTGCCAATTCATTTTTTATAAGATCAATAAATTTTGATAGGAAAAGGATAGAAAAAAAAAAGCTAAACGTTGTATGGAATTAGGCGAAAGTTTATTATTTTTGGCATAAAATTGTTTTCTGTTTAAACTAAAGAAAAACTAAGAAAAGTCTAGTTTGAACATGTTTTTAAATAGCATAAAATAAACTTTTTTTGGCAAAAGACCACTTTTTTCAATTTTTAAAAAATTTTTAATTCAATTTTTAAAAAATTTGTAAAATTTTACACTTTTTTGGAATTTTCTTAGTTTAACTAGAAGATAAGTCTTTAAAAAATATGAATCTCTTTGAATTTTTTGTTTCCCATTGAAATTTCGATCTGCATCCTGCCCGCCGTCCGAAAAATGCACATGCGAGATGCATCGGGCAATTGCTTCCCAAAGACAGAATATCAAAGATTTCGTATCCAAAAAATTTGTGAAAGATACTCAAATTTACATAAGTATAACTATAAACCAGTATTTCGGTTGAATCAATTATTTTTTTCCCTCCCAAAAAAATCCTCAAAAAGAAATCGATCGAACACTCGCCATTGTTCGTCCGCGATCTTCACTGTTCGGCGACACGAGAGAAATGAGGTTTTGTGTGCACACGGCGCCATACACGACACACATGTGTGCACACCGTTCGTAAAAAATAAAACATTTTTGCGAACATGGATCGGTATGCGCACAAGCCCATACACGAGTAAACCGCATGCGCACACATACCGATCGAACGCACATATGTGTCGTGTATGGCCATTTTAAAGTTTGCTATTAAATTTGTAACTCCCAGAAGGAAACGTCTAAAACCCCGTGAAATATGTATTTAAAGAATTGACCATTATAGGCATGTTCATATATATGTTTGTCTCTCTGCCTGCCTAGATGCGTTTTAATCCCTCATGTATGAATAACTTTTTTAATTTGTCATTTTCAGAAAACTCAACATACTTGTTGATTATTATCCACTATAGCGTATAGCTGCTATATCAACTGATCGATGTGAACCAAGTTCTTGTATGGAAAATGTTTTATTTGACGAATTCAGGAAATTGTCACACCTATAAATTATTATTCAAGGCAATGCGTAAATTGCTCATATTTTAGAAATGCACATGTTAAGTGCATTAAAGCATGAGTATCTGGCCTTTCACAATTATTTTTTTAAACTTTCGTCGAATTATGAAATTTGTACATTCATCACTTCCAATAGCACTTTACTAGTATTTTTCTAGAGCACACACCTCTAAATCTAATTAATTTAAATTATTTTCTGCCGATATTTTCTATAAACACTTCAATCGAGCACTTACGCGGATATTTATTTTGGTTTGCTTCATAAAAAGCCCGAAAGGTATATACAAAACACGCAGTCGCAATTTTAACCCGCTTTAATTGTTGATATTTCACGCAAATTAACATAAGTAAATGTGAAAACCTCACAACAACCCTCAACTTTGTTTAAGCTTCACAATCTTATCGGAGGGCACTTCAATCTTAAATCAAATTTTGTACACAACTTCTTCCTACCAAATATTCGCCAACGCGTGCAATCACCGCGAGCTGCCAAACGCGACTGGAGTCCTCACTCTGCTCCAACTGAATGAAACTATTGGCTAGCAGTACCGCTAATTATAATGATCACTGTGAGAAAGTCGTAGCGCCGACAATAACGTCCGATTGTTTACGTACTAATTTTATTTTATGTTTCCAGTTTTTGAGTTACAAATATATTGCGGCCATAAAAGTTCTTATCACTTTACTGAAATATTGCCTTAACCATTTCAATATACATACTTGTGCATGTGTTAGTAAAGCTGTTAGCAATTGAGGGTTACAAAGTATAATAGCTCGTTGTTAATATGCCTGGACCAGGTGTGTAGCAGGTCCACTTGTGTTAGACTATACATACATATGTATGGTAGATGTCTTCGAGCTATTATTTATTTAGTTGTATGACCTGTTTTAATTTATGAACATATGAAGTGATTATTTTTTTTACGTAGCGGGTCCCAAACCCAGCGCTCCAACCTATGGGAGGGATGGATTATGGTAGTTTTATTAAAAATCATTGATTTTCGCTGCTTATTAGGAAAGCAAACTACACACCCTATATATAGCGCATTTTATTACGAGTTTACAGAGTTGAATTGATGGTATTATTTACAAACACAGCGTGTGCAAGAACTGAAGCCACTCGACCTTTCCAAGGGACATCGCTTTGCTCTAAGGGCTCTTGAAAAATTCCAAGAAGATACGACGTTTTCGAACCAAATTTTGTCAGTGATGAGGCCCATTTCTGGCTCTGGATGAAGAGCATCCTAAAAAGATTGAACAGTCAGTCCATAAGAGTTTAACACGACTCGCCTGTAGATCATTTATGTATATTTACATAACTTTATAGCTATCTTGATAAGATTAAGGAGTTACCAAACCCCTTCGATTAATAAATTATACTCTAGCACAAATGTATGCACATAAGTATGTAAAACAAAATGGTTTCTGTTAATCGAGTCCACATCGTTTTACTGGTATACGTATGAACGACTTTTAAGTCTGCTCCATTAGAATATAAGTATGTATGTATGTACATATTTCAGTACGTTGTGAAATACATCAATAGCTCTCAATAAACGTAAAGATTTTTCAGAGTAAGTACATATACATACATATCGCTCATTTGCTGCAAGACCGGCATAAGTCAAAAAAATCGATTGGCCAGAAAACGCGTTAAAAGTTTTCAACTGACTATAACCTCACACGGAAAACAGGGAATATATTCTCTTCGCAAGCGGAGCATATAAGAGGTATTCATATGAATTTTTCACTCAACATGAAGTATGATATAACGAACAATTCTGCAGCATTAACTCAAAAATCACGTTTTTTGATTTATGCCGGTCTTGCAGCAAATGAGCGATATGTATCTTTATACCCGAGTACAGTCAAAAATATTAAAACAAGAAAGAACATTAACTTCGGCTGCACCGAAGCTAATATACCCTTCACAGGTGTATTTATTTTAGTAACTATGCGTCCAGTTTGTATGGAAGCTATATGCTATAGTGATCCCCTCTGAATAATTTTTTCGGAGATTATGTTATTACCTTAAGCAGTAATCTACGTCAAATTTCGTGAAGATACCACGTCAATTGTGAAAGTTTTCCATACAAGAACTTCAGTTTGTATGGCAGCTATGTGTTATAGTAGTCCGATATCGACTGTTTCGACAAATGAACAGCTTCTTGAAGAGAAAATAATGTTTACAAAATTTCAAAACGAAATCTTAAAAACTGAGGGACTAGTTCGTATATATGTATACAGACGTACGTACGGACTGACGGACAGACAGACAGACGCTAAATCGACTCAGCTCAACATACTGATCATTTATATAGACATATACTTTATAGGGTCTCCGATGCTTCCTTCAGGGTGTTACGAATTTCGTGACAAACTTAATGTACCCTGTTCAGGGTATAAATATCGTCGAAGCCAGATGATATATAATATTTAAGTAGAGTACCCGCGTACAAATTTCACAATGAACGGAATGTGAGAAGTGAGTGGCTGCGAGAGTATGATAGATACTCGTTATTTCACTCTTTCATTTTAGTACATTTATTATCTTGGTGAACAACGATAGAAATTCCAGAAGATTTTTCGGCAATATCTCAATATACATATGTATACGTATTTTTATCGTATATGCATAAATATGTGTAATATGTTTATCTTTATAGCCGGCTAAAGTAAAAGGTATTATATAATATTCATATTTATGATTATACAATGTAGTGAAATCAATGAACATCAAAAAACATGAAGGTGCACATCGAATTTCGTATGATATTCGATTGAACTTTCCTTCGTCGTAAGGTTCCTCGGCTTGTATAACCATTAAGGGGTTATATCCAGTTAGGATTTTCAAAAAATCTATTTTTTTTTTGTTTGCGTTTTCTTAATATATATATATCTGAGTATACACACACAAAATTTCAAGTCGATCCGACGAATATTTTCGAAGTTATAGACACATTAGTGAATTCCTCAGCTTGTATAACCATTAAACCAGATGACAAACCCACAGTAATGCCGCTTATTGCTGTGCAACGCGACTCGGAAGTCCTGTATGTGAGCACGTTCAGCTCAAATGAAGAGTTTACTCTCTTAGTCGTATTCTTAAGAATACTTGAATAATACCTGGAATTCATATAATCAGTCCAGATAATCCTTTAACTCCAATATACGCATTAAGAAAACTTGTCCAACTAATTTCAATAAAAATTCGTAAACATTTTAAAGTCAGATGGATAGCGGAAATATAGTGAATATTAATAAATACTAAAAGCAGAAGAGCAAAGTACAAATATTAGTAAGGGAGGAATAGAAATTTAAAGTGTACAACTTATTTTTGTGTTTCCTGAAAGTCGCTTGGTCCTGGCAAACCCTCTGATTTTTTGAAGTCTTCAGCAGGATCTGTAAGACCTTGTATTGAAACATTATAGATACTGCTGATCATTTTATGTTGTTTTAAAGAAACTTGAGGACACAAGACTTTCGCTAAAATTAAGAAAATAAAAGAGTTAAAAACACTTTGCTTTCTGCAGATAAATAATACTGTGTAACTGTGTAACAACAAAAAATGTCACTTTGATTTCTTAACATTATAAATTGAAGCCCTTGAATGTATGGTAGACAGAATTATTCTTATTTGTTTCTTTATATGTACATACATATGTATGTATGTGAATCCAGAGACGTCTTCACACACAAATATGTGTATTCCAATTCATGATCAAGGAATTTTGACGCTTCTGAGTGTAACAAATCATTTAATTGTTTCATATCAATTTCAATTACTGCAAATTATTTATTAGTACTGTATTTAATTAGAAGTGTCTACGTCAACAAATAAACACAGCAAACATTTGGGAACTTTTGTGTTGTGGCTTGAACATTTTACCTTTTATTATTTTACAAAGTTCTATTATAAACTCTACTATTCAATTAGATACTAACTATTAGAAAGTTTGTTATTTTTGCTCTGATAACGTCATTTTGTTGACATACAATATCTGAGCTCTAAGATATCAAAAATTGTTTTTAATTCAAGCCCTGGGGTATACACGAGCTGAGGATTCAAAGAGCTAAAAGGTATGAAACTAAATTTCCATTACTTGAAATACTATATGTGACCTAGTCTACGAAAAGGGAGCTAACGAGCTAAAAAATGATTTTTTGACACCTAAGCCCCCTTTCCGTAGACCAGGTCTCATATGAGTATAGAGATAGTAGATTTCATACAACATTGTCTAGAAACTATTTTTTAATTATACTTGGTTAATTTTGGTGAGAATAGTTTATCCCGAACACAAGTATTTTAGTGGCATAAGCCATTCCCTGAAGATCGTGAAGACATCGACAACTTGCTCGATGTTCTTCAGTAACCTCAGATAATGATGATTACATTGAAATAATAAAAGAAACAGTGCTTGAAACGTCGTGTTGACTTCAGAGCGAAAATGGACGATCTCAATTTCTCTTATGGACCGACTTATATTACGGTAAATGTTTTGCGTATGAAGCGTGTCAATGCTAGACTTATACGAAGATACCTGAATTTTTTACAAAAATTATGTCGAGTGGAGGTCTCGAAAGAGATACTTGTCTGCATAGTTGAGGACCGTACATGCATCATTATTGGTGACGAGTAGTATTCAAAACTTGACCAAAAGCTCTTCGTTTTCGGAATTTGTGTGCAAAAAAGTCATCGATTTTTCACCACGGAAATGTGTCGTTAATTCGTACGCTTTGATAGCTCTTCGTGAGCTTTGACCTGCCGCACGTGTAACCCGGAGACATCTCAGTCAAAAAGGGTTCCCGTGAGATGTCAAACATGACTGAAGTCCTCACTTTGCTTCAACTTCATGAATAACAATAACGCTTGCTTGCTTAGGCACTAAATTTATTCTGATTTTCTTTTCCTGCCTGCAAATACATACATACTTATATTACAGCAATAAAAATTTGTATCACTTAACTGGATCAATGTGTTTAACAGATCCACTTTGGTTAGAAGATGCTTTCGATATATTATTTATTAAGAGATGATCTGTATCATAAATAGCCTATCTACCTATTTTATAATGGCCCAGAAATGAAAAGTTGGTAGCTGTGAGAATATTTAGTAAAATATATTATTATATACACACATACACATGTGAGCCAATTAATCAAGGTCGGTAAAAGAGGTGACGCTAACTAGTATAAACCGGTTTTTATTATTAAACTTCATTATCTTGATCTTAATATAACTAGCAGAAAAATTCCATTTGGGTACAACCAACAACACCTATTTATTACCATTTATTTAATACTTTTGTTGTTTATTTCATAACAGTCATACATACATATGTACGTACATACATGTCTAGGAGTGACAATCTGTCGATAAAGAGATGATAACCCACAGCTAACCAATATATGTAACTATAGTTCCCGCCAACAGATGTTAGATTTTAACATAAATTCATGAGTGGGTGATCGCGTTCGCGGTGCTTCAGCGCCATACTACCACCTGTTCTTCAGTGCATTCAAAAAAAAAAAAAACATATGCATACCTAAGAAAGGACTGAATTCGAGTGCAACCGAACATTTTATACTCTCGAAATTTGCACGAACAAATACCTTAGATGTAGAACGTCAATCAGAGGATCGGAATCTAAGCAATTTTATATATATACATATTCTATATAACTCATAGACTGACCGAAAAATTCGGCATAAAGTTTGTTAAGAAAACGATAATCATAATTATACAATATGTAGTAATGGGAGTTGTGGTAGTATCGACCCGATTTAAGCTTATGACTATTATTATGTCACATAATAAAAAAAATTTTCCTTGGGTTTCATTAAACTACCTCACATACCATCACCAATCATATCCAGCAAAGTCAGGCGGATGTTGGAAAATCCTAGTATTAGTTATATGGGGCCTAGGTTAAGTTTTCGCCCATTTTTATCAACTTTAGGCACAAAGATACATATTGGCCGATATAACCATCATAAAGTCACCTTGTAGTTCGAAAATCTTTATGGGTATTTAGGTATGATATTTTTGATACACAAAATAACTGTTGTTAGGAACGGATTCTCTCTAAATTTCAATGTATGTCTCACAAATTGATCGATTTTTTTTCGGTCAAAAGTCAACTATAGATACTAGGGTCCATATATTCGGTACGTAGAGGCTTGAACAGTTTTGTTTGGATTTGGGCAATTTTTAGTCATATTTTTAGGAAATTATTAGTACAAAATTGTATGCCGTTATATTATTTACTTTTTGATTTGGGTACTGGAAAGTAAAAGAATCAAATGGAATTTAATATAGTGTTATAGTGAAAGCAGGCATAGTTGAAGTCCGATTTCGCCCATTTTCACACTGTGACATAGAAATATGAGAAGAACTATCAGTGTTCAATTTAGTCCAAGTCTGTGGTTTGGTGATTTCACCAAAAAGTGGACGATGTCGCGCCAATCCTCCAATTTTCATATCGCCTCTCGTAAAGCCCTCTCATACTCGGAGATAAAATTTAATATCTCTCGCGTAATTAGTTATTGATTTATTTCACTTTTAGTAGTTTTGAACAGTACCGTTATATGTAAGAGGAGTGAGCGAGCTAATTTTCCAATTTTATCCGTTTTCACGTTGTCGGTAGGCGTTCTTTTAATATTTGCGTTAAGCAAACTTGGTTGTTGTAGTTTTAGTAGATAAGTACATATGTACATTAAACTTAATAGAGGGCGGGGCCACGCCTACTTTTTCAAAAATTTTATATTCTCTTTTGCAAGATATTGCAAAGGTATAAAAATTTTGAAATGTTTGAATGTTCTATAAAATAAAATAATATCGGTGATGCATCTGCCAAAGAGTTAAAGTTATACAAGCACTCATTTGTATGTATGTACATACATATGTATGTGAGCTTGTATAACTTTAACTCTTCGCTGTATGTACCCATGTACATATCGCTCATTTGCTGCAAGACCGGCATAAATCAAAAAACGTGATTTTTGAGTTAATGCTGCAGAATTGTTCGTTATATCATACTTCATGTTGAGTGAAAAATTCATATGAATACCTCTTATATGCACCGTTTGAGAAGAGAATATATTTCCTGTTTTCCGTGTAAGGTTATAGTCAGTTGAAAACTTTAAACCCGTTTTCTGGCAAATCGATTTTTTTGACTTATGCCGGTCTTGCAGCAAATGAGCGATATGTATGTACATTTTGCTTGTGCTAATCGTGTGCACATCATTTTCCTGGTATGCGTGTGAACGACTTCCATGTTTGCTCTATTAGAAGATATTTCAGAATGTTGTGAAATACCTCAATGGCCCTCAAAAAGTACATTGACTTTGTTGTAACAATAGTCAACCTTATACAGACATGTAAAGGGTGATCCATTTCAATTTTTCCTACTTTTTAAAGAAAAAACACAGAAACTTCAAATTTAATTAGAAATGTTTATTATCATTTGAAGGAGTATTCTTTGGTATTTTTATCTCTTTCAAATGTTGGCCGCGGCTACGTCTCAGATGGTCCATCCGTTTGGTTTTTCGATGACTCGTTCGAGTATATCAACTGGTAACTGGCGAATGACACGCGTAATGTTTTGCTCCAAGGCCTGAATCGAAGCGGAATCGTCTGCATAGACTTTAGACTTTACTTAGCCTCACAGGAAAAAGTCTAACGGTGCTATACGAGTATGACACGATTATCTGCTGACCGAAGTGTTTTCTCAGTAAATCCAAATTCTTCGCCGAATAGTCCTTTCCTTCACTACGTGTTGGACGTGGTCTATTCACTCGAATATTATCCAATAATGAATGCTGGTTCTCAAGATGAGTGATGGTGTTGCGAAAAGTACGCTCAGTAGGCTGATTTTGTTGATCAAAAGTGTGCTCCACGCGCGAAACACATTCTTCATAGAACTGAGTTTTTGTAATAAAGTTGAACGATTTGTAAACGTTGTTCATTCGTAAATCTTTCCATGATGAAATGCCAAACATTACTGAACAAAAATAATACACACAGCTTGACATGACTCTCGCGTGATCTGTCAAAAGAAGGCTATTGAAAAAAGTGTCTCTACTTGAATCACCCGTTATAATGTAAATGATAAAAGTGATAAGTTATCACTTTTTACCTCTCCTGTTTTTTATTTTGAGTTGTATAGACTACATTGTATGTACATATCTATGTATGTACATACTTATGTATGTATGTATGTACATATGTCTGAGCACGTCATTGCCGAAATTATTACTATTTTCGTATAGCGCGATCGATTTCCGAACCAGAACTTTATTGGCGACATGTCGAAAAATGGTTTTCTCAAAATCTGGTTAGCAACCATGTCACAGGTTCGTTCTGGTAAACTCTACCAAAAACAAGAAAAAACGTTAACTTCGGTTGCACCGAAGCTAAATACCCTTCACAGGTGCATTTCTGTTAGTAACTAGTGTTGTTGTCCATACAAGAACTTGATTCCGATCGTTCAGTTGTATAGCAGTTATATGCTATAGTAATCCGTTCTGAACAAATTTTTTAGAGATTACACTGTTGCCTTAAAAAATAATCTATACCAAATTTCTTAAATATATCTTGTCAAATGTGAAAGTTTTCCATACAAGAACTTGATTCCGATCGTTCAGTTTGTATAGCAGTTATATGCTATAGTTAACCGATCTGAACAATTTCTTCGGAGATTACATTGCTGCCTTAGAAAATAATCTATACCAAATTTCGTGATTATATCTTGTCAAATGTGAAAGTTGGCCATACAAGAACTTGATTCCGATCGTTCAGTTTATATGGCAGCTATATGTTATAGTGGTCCGATATCGGCCGTTCCGACAAATGAGCAGCTTCTTGAAGAGAAAATGACGTTTGCAAAATTTCAAAAGGATATCTTAAAAACTGAGGGACTAGTTCGTATATATACAGACAGACGGACAGACGGACGGACGGACAGACGGACAGACGGACAGACGGACAGACAGACGGACAGACGGACAGACAGACGGACATGGTTAAATCGAGTCAGCTCAACATACTGATCATTTATATATATTCTTTATAGGGTCTCCGACGCTTCCTTCTGGGTGTTACAAACATCGTGACAAACTTAATATACCCTGTTCAGGGTATAAAAAAAAGGAGTCTGGGCTAGTTACTGACCAGAACATGAAACGTCAGCCGTCAGCAATAAAATCTAGTATAAGAAACGTCAGCTGCACATTCATATGTACTTACGTCGGTTGCGACACTTATTATCATTATATATTATTCATATTTGCATTCAGGGGTAATAACATTTAAATTTCTGAATATTATGTGAATATTCCATTGGAATCGAGCGTAGTTTCAAACATGAAATGAATTTCAAAATAAAAAAAAATGCCGAATTGCGTAGCAGCGAGCCGAGTGAGAGCACAAGCAGCACAGTTACCTCGTCGTCCCCTCCCCTCCCTTACAAAAACCGGTTTGGGCGGCAAGAAAAGTCCTCGTATAAATATGCACATAGTAAATGGCTCGTGATGTTTACACAGTTTTGCGTGTTCACGATGGAAATGAAGGTGAATTCGGCGGGGTGGGTGAATAGATTGGAAGGTGAATCGAAAACTTAAGGCAGATGGAAGGATAGATTGTTAGTGGAGGACCGAGTGGTTGTAGCATTTACATAGTCATTGTTGGTCCCAAAGCTGGTTTCACATCTTGTGGTAGTATATACCTCATACAAATAATTATATGTGCATCAACTTTTTGCAAAAAAAGAAAAGATTACAAAATTGCAAAATATTTCTGGGTATGCAGGTTTATTTTTATTATTACATAAGATATAAAAAAACAAAAAATAACAAATTTCAAATATTTTTTTAAACTAAAAAACAAAATTTAAGTTTATGCTCATAGTAAATATTTATATGTGCATTTTTCTATTTTTGCCTGTAAATCTCATTCATTTGAGTTCAACTAAAAGACATCTCTACTTTAATAGTCAATAGTTTTGCCCTTATTTTTTAAAACTAAATTAAGCCGCTTTGGCATGGAATTAACTAATGACTGTAGAATAGTTATTTCAATATTGGCCCATTCTTGCTCTATGGCTAATTTAAGATGACGTACTGTCTCAAACTGCCTTCCGTTTTGGAAAACACGTGCAGAGAGGATCCCCCAGAGATCTTCGATCGGATTTAGGTCCGGACTTAATACTGGCCATTGTAATACGGGAATTTGCCTGTCATTAATGAAGCGCTTCGTAACCTGTGCCGTGTGGATTGAAGCGTTATCCTGCTTATATGCCCAGTTATCGCCATAAATATTTCCAGCAAATTCTATCAACTCACTGTCCAAAAGATTTACATACACACTAGCATTCATTTGAGTGGATATATAGCATATATGTAGGTGTCTTTCCATTGAAGC
Source organism: Bactrocera zonata (assembly GCA_037783105.1). NCBI lineage: Eukaryota > Metazoa > Arthropoda > Insecta > Diptera > Tephritidae > Bactrocera > Bactrocera zonata. Next base: position 95,814 of record JBAWJQ010005412.1, on the reverse strand, counting down.
AGATTGCAGCCCATACCATCAAAGTACCGCCTCCAAAGCCTCGCTTGTAGCAGGAACGTCGTTCCTGACGCGAATCTCTCCAATATTTCTTGCAATGATCTGGGCCGTCCAAATTGATTTTTTTTTCGTCACTAAACACTATATTCTGCCACTCTTCGGCCCAGAATTGGTATTTATTTGCAAACTGCAAACGTGCTATAATATGCCTTTGCAAGAGCTTTGGTTTAGGTACCATGGAGGTGTGTTTGGTAAACTTATTTTCATGAATAATTTGAACAATTCTATTCCTTGTTATTTGCAGTCTTAACTTGGTCCGTATTTGACCGCTACTCATCGAATCCGCTACTGCTAGCCGTCGAATCATCCGTTTGCACCGATCATCAATGTTGGTTTTCCGTCCACTGCGTCGCACTGTACCATAATTGGTGGGGTTTTTAACAAATCTTGATATACAGTTTCGATGCCGCTTTAGTCTGGATGCAATCTCGTATATTTTGGAACCGCTTTCACGCATTCCTATAATTATTCCTTGTTCCTTGGCTGACAAACTAGTACCACGAGACATTTTAGGCTTAAAATTAAATAAATGTATTAAAATTTCAAATAATTCATCACCTACAATAGTTTTGCAAACAAATTTTCACGCAAAAAGATTTATCCGCGACAATATCAGCAAGAAAGATCAGCTAGACTGATTTTGCACATATAAATATTTACTACGCAATACCCAATGCACAAGCACATTCTTAATGTAACGGTACAACGAAAGAGAGCAGAATGAAACAATTTTCGTTGCATATTAACGGCAACATATCAGCCGTTAATTCTACATTCACCAAAATTCAAAAAATACCACTGAACAAAAAATATAAACAAAATCAAAAATGCACAAATAATTATTTGTATGAGGTACATAAGTATGTAGTATGCTTTTACGTCCACCATGGGAGATATTTTTAACCAATTCAAAACACAAAATGTTTTCTTTACTAAAGTGCATATAAAGTTTATTATTTTGTTATAGGTTATTTAAGTCCAATAAAGTTACGATCTATTGGATCCAATATAATTTTTGGGATAGGATTTAGAATAGCATCCCAGGCTTTCGGGGATAAAATGGGTATCGTTGGAAAGGTGACGTTCTCCAGATCACGAAAATATATATATATATAGTTGCCGCTGACTTATAGTTTTTAAGGTATTTGCGTTTAAAGTTTCAAAATTGACAACTTTCACATTGATATTTTGTATATTGTGAATAACTTTTTCACTTATATATGCACTTTTCACTCACTAATACTTCACTACAACGTTTCTGTATATTTATTTTTTTAATATTTGTTGTAAATAAAGCTTTATTTCAATTATTTTGATTTAGTTAAATTTTTTGCATTTGCACAATAAGAAAAGTGCTGCCATGGTTATTTTTTTTGAAGCGCCGGCGCGGAAAGCTTTATTTACAACAAATATTACAAAAATTAATATACGAAAACATTATAGTGAAGTGTTAGTAAGTGAAAAGTGCATAATATAAGTGAAAAAGTTATTCACAATGTACAAATTATCACTTTAAACATTGTCAATTTTTCACCTTTAAACGCAAATATCTCGAAAACTATAAGTCAGCGGCAACTATATGTATATATTTTCGTAATCTGGAGAACGTCACCTTTCCAGCGATACCCATTTTATCCCCGAAATCCGGGGATGCTATTCTAAATTTTACCCAATTTTTGTAATCGTTATTTATTTAAAATGAATAAAAAAGCGCAGAATTGCTTATTTCACGAGAGAATATAAATGTTGTCCTCATTCGGTGTCCTTACTTCCTTTCTCACTCATACTGTCGCAGTTTCCCTCAAGCCGACCATTGATGTAAACCAATGTCTAAAACTTTATCTTTATAGAGATCTTAATATCGATTGACTTCGGTAGGAACCATGGTCTCCTCTGAATGCTCTCAAACGGTAAATAACAGCCAAAACAATCTCCTGATGACGCCAGCATATTATTCCACGAAGATTCTGAAAACAAGTAGGACAAATAAAAGTCTTCATTTTGGTTTTCTATAAATTAATAATAATTGATTTTAAGCCTTATGTGTTTATAATACAAGAATTTTTGTATTTTATTTGTCATTTCAACCATTCACAATAGTCAACGCTGTCTAAAATATACAAAATAAAACTTGGTAACACTGACGATAACGGCTTTACCACTTTTATGAGGTATCCGCGTACTCTCTTGTACGAATTCAACTCGATAACTTTGTTGTTGCAGCTTCTATAAATGAAGTGTTATTGGTGTTAAAAGCATTCGTACGAATACAGATATAATTTAAGAAAGTAAAATCTTTTTACCTTACAAACTTATATAGTAAACTAAGAGACTGTAGCCTCTATAACCAGTCGATATACATAAATATATGTATTAAAATAATCACGATGACGAGATAAGTTCAAAACTATCAAAATTATAATAGAATATCGAAGAAAAAAGAAGCATCTGTGGTTTAAAATTTTTTGTTATATCATGTACATATGTACATCTTATAAAGTCACACAGTTAAATCTACCAATGATATGATATCTAAGAGCTGCAAAGGAATCGGTATGAACATTGGACAATATATCTCAGGAACTGCTTCACTAATATCAACCAAATTTGGTATATTACATTATCTTGCCTATATTACATTTTACCATACACATATGTATGTGTATCAAAATTTTAAATTCAATCTTTTAGTTTATATAAATCAAATGCAAATGAGTATCGCAAGAACACCTTGCACAAATGGTGCTTTCAAAGTGTGCAAAATAGTTTTTCTAACCCCCAGATGTCGAATATGTGAATCTCAGTGTCTATGGCGTACTTTATAACAGTAATGCGGCCTTTTTTAGGGTAATAGGGCAAATGGGCAATATTGGGCCTATACTTTCAAATATATCGGTCAATGTGTGAATTAAAATTGAATAGAACAAGCAAGGAAGGGCTAAGTTCGGGTACAACCGAACATTTAATACTCTTGCAGCTTACCAGAATCAAAGCCAGGAAAATTCTTTTTGGTGTAAAACGTCAACCTGAGAATCGAAATCCAAGCAATTTTATATATACTTACATATACTATATACATATAACGCCTAACAGACACATAAGGTTTGTTAGAAAAATAAAACCATTATACATGTAGTATGTGGCTGTTGGGGTGATATCGACCAGATTTTATCTATTTTTTCCAATACCGCGTATTATTAAATTGTCACATACTAAAAAACCAATCATGTAGATTAAGCTCAGCCGGAAGTTCGAAAATCCTGGCATTGGTTTTATAGGGGCTAGAAAAAGTTTTCGCTCAAATTTATCTTTTTAGACACAAAGATAAACCGCTATGAGTAAAAAATGCTCTGTAATTTTTGTTAAGATAACTCACATACTGGCCATGTATGCCATGTTGTCGAAATCGGTCCGTCGGGTCGCAAGATATCAGATTTCACCAAAAAGTGAGCGGCGCCACGCCCATCGCCCAATTTTTACCCCGACTTCTATAAAGCCTTCTCATACTATCCCGACGACAAATTTTTACGTCTCTAGCGCATTTAGTTATTGATTTATCGCGCTTTTAATAGTTTTAAACAGTACCGTTAAATGGGGAGTGAACGGGATTTTCATTCGATTTCATCCATTTTCACACTATTGGTAGAAGTATCGTGCTGGGCGACTTTGGTTGTTGTAAGTTTAGTGGTGTAGGAGATATCTACATTAAACTTATTAGAGAGCGAAGCCACGCCCACTTTTTCAAACATTTTTCTAACAGGTGGCCTTGGCTACTGCGATTCCCCCTGCCGTATTAGAGTTTTATATCTTAATTTAATGCATAGTTATGGCACTTTAAAGGTTATCGTTTAATGGAGATTTGTGGGCATGGCAATGGTCGGATTAGGTCCATCTACGAACTCGATTGTTTGTTTGTACTAAAAGACCTGGATACCAAGTTTCATCAAGATATCTCAAATTTTACTCAAATTTCAGCTTGTACGGACGGACGGACGGCAGACAGACAGTCAATTTTTCGCGTCACCCTGATCATTTACAAATATATATGTATTTCAAATAGTCTCTCTGGTTGTTTTTAATATGAATAACCGACACGAAAAAACCCTAGTCATGAAACTAGAAGTGATCTAAAAGTATTTTAAAGTTAAAAAGATAGCTAAGTAATAAGTTATCAAATATGGTTGTAATCCAACCGTAAATTCGAATTAAGATTGATGAACTTTGAAAATATGTCCAGACTTTGCAGGGTTATACCGATCTTAGCCCTTCCGCCCTAGTTTTAAGTAAATTTTACTTACGCATAGTTACCGAGTGATGTTCGTTGCACAAATTACAAAAATCTCCTTTGATTTATTATTTTTTCTAGTCGTTGTGACTTCGTACACTTCGGCAGTCGATGTATAACTGTTCTCGTCGTTGACTCAACTGAGCCAATTATAAACATAAATCGACATTTATTCAATAACATTTTACAAACAGTTGCTAAAATGTATTCTAAGAACCCATGGGTTATCATATGCAACATCTTATCCTTAGTAATGTTTGTGTTATTGTCTGTTGAATGCTATTGTTTTGCATGACATTGCATTTTAAGTATGTATGTGTATGTATGTTCAATATATTTATTTGAACATAAATATTTAATATTAGTGGACTGTATGATTTTATTACAATAGCTAGAATATTTCCTATCTTATTTAAATACAATGTTGTTGTCCGTCCTTCGGTAGCAACAAACATGTTCAATTTTGAACAAATATGTAATAAAAAATTTTATTTTTCGGGAGATAAAAGTGCAAGTTAACCTATAAAAGGCACTTATCTCAAAGTCCATATACCTACATATGTATGTATGTGCATATGAACACACTGAAAGCCTAAAGGCACATTGTTACAGTAAAATCCCCTTAAACGATCAGTAATAACTTTACAATTCCACATTTATCAAAACCTCGTAAGTACTCGTATTAGATTTCTTTCCGTCCATCCATTTGTCCGTGCAAAAGAAATTTAGATATATTAATGAAACTTAGTACACATGTGGCTTAGCAGTCAGAAGAGGTTGGTTTAGTCAAAAACAATGGTTTATTCAAAGCTAAGTACTTTGACTAAATCCCAAATTAATGACATTAACAGGCTAGGTCATGTCGCCCGAGTTGAAAGCACTCCACCTCTGAAAGTATTCGACGCAGTATCCGCCGGGAAAGCAGAGGAAGAGGAAGAACTTAACTCCGTTGAAAAGACCAGATGGAGAAAGATCTGGCTTCACTTGGAATCTCCAATTGGCGCGAATTAGCGAAAAGAAAGAACGACTGGCGCGCTGTTGTTAACTCGGCTATATCCGCGTAAGCGGTGTCTACGCCAATAAAGAAGAATAATATTAAATGTTGTCGAAGCCAGAAGATATAAAATATTTAATTATTATATCTATGTCTTAATGATAGAGAAGTGAGTAAGTGCGAGAGTATGACGCTGTTCGGAGGAAGATGATTTCTTTAAATTATTTATGAGCGTGATTTTGATTTGGAAAATCATATCTATAGCGAACTGTATTATACATTTACTACATTGAAACGATAAGTAAATGCCATACATATAAAGAATTAAAGCAAGAGTGCTCAATATGCTTGATAAAGTCTACCCATTTCGAATGGTCCATTTGATAGAAACTTTTCTACGACTCCGAAATGCATTAGTCATAAGCTGAACTTTGCTTTCTTTGATTAAATATTTGTGTATTTTTATTTATTTATTAAATGAAAAATAATAAAGCAATTATTATCTTACAGAGTAAGAAGCACTAGCTGACAGGGCTTACGGCTATATATTTGTGTATAGTGTATTTGAAAATATTGTATTGATTAAATAAATATGTACAATATGTATATGTATTACTGTAAAATATGTGGAAAATGTGTTACTGGCAAATTATTCACATTTCACCATTCAATAACAGATTTTTATCGCTTTATCCCGGTAGAAATTGATGCGGCGCACAAGTACTTCATAGTTGGAAATTCTCCGCTCACAACCACCGAAGGGAATGTAGAGAGCACCGTGCGAAGGTTGAATTTTACCAGGTGTCAGACTGCCACAGTAGTGGGCTCTACCCACATATAATATTTCGCCGTTGTCAGTGCGACCTGCCTCTATAGCACCTGGTGGCACCATACCATTTGAAGCCGGCATCCAATCGTAACCCTCACCGACAAGAATTTCGAAACTTTCTTTCTGAATCTCCTGACCCGCGTAAGACACGTAGGCACAAGCGCGACTCGGTATCGCTTTGCCTGGTAACAAATCGCCATTGTGGAAGCAGCGACAAACCACAATTGGTGACATATCAGTATCGTGTCCGGCGTATACAGCATTTGGTGGCGTATAATTGGCGCTTGAAACCACCCAAGTATCAGATTGTTGCGGACCATTCCCAGCTGGCTGGCTGGGTGGTATATAAGGTGGAATTGGCGGACTGGGTGGATAAACTGGAACACCGATTGAGTGATATGGTGGTGGCGGATCGAAAACTGGATGCGGATTGTAGGGATCGGTTGTTGCTGGTGGACCGAGTGGTTGTGGCATTGGCATAGGCATTGGTGGTCCCAATGGGGGTTTCACATCTTGTGGTGGTATGTATGGTTTTACGTCCAAAATGGGGGGTACGGGATATGGTGGTTTTACGTCCTCTATTGGTGGTGGTGGTGGTGGCGGCGTTGTGTCACCTACTGCCCATCCTTCACCGCGTTTTTGCTCCACCAGAATTTCATAAGATTCCAAACGACGTTCGGCAGTTTTGAATGGTATGAATAAGGCACGATGAACTGATGAAACCTTTCCAACACTTAGACTGCCTTCGTAATGCCCACGTCCAATATAAACTGGTTGACCCAGCGCTGTCTTGCCACAAACCACAGCATTCTCTGGTATAACATGGTCATAACAATGACGCCAGATAAGATTTGTGCCGCAGAGTACCTCAAAATGATCCTTGGGAATGGCTTCTCCACGCCAAGACACAAATGCAATTTGCTTCTTGGGCACAACCTGTGCCACCAAAGTGTCGCCATTGTGGAATGTGCGACCGACGTAGATAGTATCGCCCTCAAAGTCGTTACCACCAATTACGGCATTTGGTGGAATGGAGGCGTACGCGGACGAATGCACCCATTTGTAGTCTAAATTTTAATGAAAAGATAAAATAAAATGTACGAGTATTTTCCATGTGCGAACCGACAAATAAATGCAAATTCAACAAAAGGGTGCAAGTTAATGCAACCCACACCCACTAAAATAAACCGCTATCCCATTCATCTATAATAGACACATATGTAATGTAAATTGACACCACATAAGCCAATCGCCTATCATAACAAATAGAGTAAACAAAGAATGTTAAAATATGCAATTTGCAAAGTAATCAGAAAAGCCTATCATAACAAATAGAGTAAACAAAGAATGTTAAAATATGCAATTTGCAAAGTAATCAGAAAATCTATTTACAATAGGAACTTGATCAAGCAACAAGAAATGCCACAGCCATTCTTTTTGCATGATCAGCAGTATAATACTATAAAAGCTAAAATTAAGAGATAAACAGTGGCAGTCATTAATTGACAGATACAATTAACAGTTGAAGTTGTGAGCTAGCAGTTAAGAGTTATAAGTTAAGCAATATGTAACTTTTTAAAAAAACCAAATAATATAATAAAAAATTAATTGGCGCCCGAGCAGGGACCCGCACAAAATATCCTTCGGAAAAGTGTGGGTTTATAAACAAAAAAACTCTAAGTTTCCATGAAGGTTACCCGAATAAACAAAGGTAACGGAAACAAACTTTAAATCAAATATCCCATAAAAGGGAGAAAAAAGTGAAACAAAAACCTAATCAAGTACCCCATAAAAGGAAAAGGGGAAAAGGAAAAGAAAACAAATTGAAACTATTCTAACTAAAATAAACTTAAAAATATATTAAAAATTTTGAAAATAAACAATAATAAAAACAACACCATCAACAGTGTTAAAAACGCGTAATAAAACAAAATAAAAATAGAGTGGGAATTAGTAAACCTAAATAAAAGTAGCAACAGCATCAACAACAACATTAACAACAACAATAATAGGAGCAGTAACAACAATTACGACAACATCAAGAACAACAACAAAAGCAACAGCATCAACAACATCAAGAACAACAACAAAAGCAACAGCATCAACAACAACAAGAACAACAACAATAATAAGAGCAGTAGCAACAATCACGACAACAGCAACAAAAGCAACAGCAGCAACGGAAGCCACTACAGCAGAACGGCAGAATAGCAAAGACAACCACAAGAAGATACTCGTAAGCTTATTTTTTAAGAATAATATAAGTAAAATATATATTTAATACAATATATACAGTATATATATATATAAGACCTTAATAGGAACAGACATACTTAATTGTTAGAATACGACAGACGATTGACATAAATAATTTGAGGAAAATTTGAGTGAATGTATCATAGTGATATTAGTGAAACTGGATAAGATTATAGAAAAATTTAGCAAAATGAGTGTAACAAACAATACCGCAGGAGTGCTCACAGCAGAAATTATTTCAGAATTAATAAAAAGGAATACAATTTCATTACATAATGAGATAGAACTTTTAAAAAATCAAATAACTCAATTAACGATAGGAGATAATATAACAGAATATACAGTACAGACTATTGACGCGAATGTTAGATGCGACGAATCATTAGAGATAATAAAATCCTTACCGGAATTTGCAGGAAGACCTGAAACATACGTTAGTTGGCGAGAAGCCGCCCATAACTCAATGTCTTTGTATAACCGTGGTAGCAAAAGATACTTTGCCGCTCTAACAATATTAAGAAACAAAATAATACAATACGCAAATGACGTTCTTACAAATCACGGAACGGTCCTCAATTTTGACGCGATCATAAGTCGCTTGGATTTCGCCTATGCCGATAAGCGACCAATCCATATCCTTGAACAGGAGATAAGTATTCTTCGACAAGGAAACTTGTCCATTATTGATTATTATAACGAAGTCAATAAAAAATTGACTTTGATAATTAATAAGACAATAATGTCCCATGGTTCGAATAAGGGACTAGTAGATCAACTTAATGATCAACACAGGAAAAATGCCTTGAGAATATTCATTTCAGGACTTAACGGTTCCCTATCAAACATTTTATTCTCGTTAGCTCCATCTGATTTACCAAACGCTCTAGCGAAAGCTTTAGAATTAAATTCAAATAATATGAGAGCAAATTTTGCTTACCAATTCAGTAGGAGTCAGGTTCAGCCGAACCCAGTAAAATTGCAAGTTCATAATCCTCGAACACCTCCTCTAAACTTCACAAATAACCAGTTCCAGAACAATTTAAGATTCCCTCAATTAAATAAAAATAACCAACAATTTGCACAAAGATATAACCAAGGATTCCAGAACAGAAATAACCAACAATTTGCACAAAGATATAACCAAGGATTCCAGAACAGAAATAACCAACAATATGTACAAAGATTTAATCAAGGATACCAAAGGAATCAACCAGAACCAATGGACGTGGATTCCAGTATCCACAAACAAACTCAACACGAACAAACATACGCCAAACGGAATTTTGAAGAACTTAAAAGAACACCACAACCTCCATCTAAAATTCAACGCATAAATAATATTCAGGAAACAGCTTTTTTAGGCTAAAGACAGGACTCCCATACATTTATAGGTACTGCGGAGTAACAGGAAGAAAACTAAAGGTCCTAATTGACACAGGAGCCACTTGTTGCTATTGCAAACCAGACACTTTTTTATATAGAGATAAATTAGATATAATTAAAAGAGTAAAAACAATTAACGGATTCACCATTATTGAAGAATATAGTGATGTAAATATCTTCAATACGATACAGAGATTTTATGTAATAGAAAATTTAGAAGCAGATATGCTAATAGGACTTAATATTTTGAAAAAAGCAGGAGTTGTAATAGATTTAAAGAATGAAATATTAAAATATAATAACAAAACGGAAAAAATTTATATTGAAAATAATAATGGAAATTTTAATACTACCTTGGGAAGCTCAAATGCTCCTATGGCGCCCGCTGATGAATTATGCCAGCAATTATGTAATTTAAGTACTACTCTGGGACAAGAAGATCCTAGAACGCCAGCGAAGAATAATACCGCTTATACTAATTTAAAAAATGGAAATATTGAATATTTGAAAACGGAAATAAAGAATGAAATCGAAAAAATTCATTCAAATATAAATACAAATTTACCCTTTAGAACGGACGTTAAAGCTGAAATACGCACAATTGTTGAAACTCCCATATGGAGTAAACAATACCCATACCCCTTGTCCGTTAATACTTTTGTGAACAATGAAATAAAGAATCTATTAGATAATGGTATAATACGTCCAAGTAAAAGCCCCTACAACTCTCCAATATGGGTTGTACCGAAGAAAGGAATAAATGAAAATGGTTCACCAAAACTTAGGCTAGTTATAGATTATAAGAAAATTAATGAAAATACAGTTCCCGATAAATACCCTATCCCAGACACAAATGTTATATTAGCAAATTTAGGAACAGCAAAATACTTCTCTACTCTAGATTTAGAGTCAGGTTTCCATCAAATTACAATGCAGGAAAAGGATATAGAAAAAACAGCTTTTAGTGTCAACAATGGCAAATATGAATATTTAAGACTACCTTTCGGATTAAGGAATGCCCCTAGCATATTTCAAAGAGCGATGGATAATATATTACGCAGTTATGTAGGAAAGTTTTGTCATGTATATATCGATGACATAATAATATATTCAAATAATATAGAGGAACATAGAGAACACTTACAGATAATAGTCAAGACACTTAAGGATGCCAATATGAAAATATCTTTAGAAAAATCCAAATTTTATGAAACCGAAGTCGAGTTTTTAGGATATATGGTTGCCCAAGGAATTATTAAAACCGACCCAAAAAAAATTGAGTGCATTAAACACTTCCCTATCCCATCTACCTTGAGACAATTACGAAGTTTCTTAGGAATTACAGGATACTATAGAAAATTTATTCAAGACTATGCTTTAATAGCAAAACCCTTAACCAGATACTTGTCAGGAGAAAATGGAAGAATTTCCCAACATATGTCAAAGAAAGTAAAACTGGATTTAGACCAAGAGGCAGTTATTGCATGTGAAAAACTCAAAAATCTATTAGCAAATCAAATTGAACTGGCACAACCAGACTATACAAAAAAATTTATTTTAACTACGGACGCATCAAATGTTGCAGTCGGAGGAGTTCTGTCCCAAGAAGATAAACCAATCACGTTCATATCGAAGACATTAAATAACACTGAATTAAATTACGCAACAAATGAGAAAGAGTTATATGCTATCGTATTTGCTTTGAAAACTTTAAGGAATTACCTTTATGGCGTTACAAACTTAGAAATCCACACGGATCATCAACCTTTAACATTTGCAGTTTCTACCCGTAATCCTAATGCTAAAATGAAGCGATGGCATGCATTAATCGAAGAATATTCTCCAAAAATCATATACAAACCGGGAAAAACTAACGTTGTAGCAGACGCTATTTCACGACAATACTTACACAATATATCAGACATTTCAAGTAACAGCACTCAACATTCAGCAGAAAGTAGCGACAATATAAATATAGCAGAAACAACCCGACCACTAAATCAATATTCGCAACAGATATTACTGAGTAAAGCCAGATTCACCATACATGAATCAATTACAAATTTCGGAAAAACACGGCACATTATAGATTATGATACAGTTGACAATTTGATAAATATACTTAAAGAATTTTTGAAACCAAATGTGGTTACAGGTATACATTGCACCGTAGAAGATTTGTACGAAATAAAATCCAAATTATTAGAAACATTCAATATTAAATTTCTTTATACTAAAAACTTCCCAACAGACATAACTAACACAGAAGATCAAAACATGATTGTCGAGCAAACACACAATCGAGCACATCGAAATTTTAGAGAAAACTTAAAACAAATATGTAAATTATATTATTGGCCAGATATGACGAAACAGTTTAAGGAATATGTTCGAAATTGTGACATATGTAACAAAAACAAATACAATCGCCACCCTCAAAGAGTGCCCATCGGTGAAGCTCCTATACCAGAAAGGGAAGGAGAACAAATTCATATAGACATATTTTTTGTACAGAAATTAAAGTTCTTAACAGCAGTAGACGCTTATTCCAAATACTTAGTAATCAAACATATAGATGACAGAATAGACCTAGATCAAAAGGTCCTTGACATACTTCAAAGCTTTCCCGAGACAAAACACATTACCTGCGATAATGAACCAGGTTTCTCTTCAATTCAATTCAAATCTTTAATGCAGAGAATGAACATCGACATTTATTATTGCACCCCGAAACATAGTACCACAAATGGTCAAGTGGAAAGAGTACATTCAACCCTAATAGAACTATCACGTTGTATTCAACAAGAATATCATTTAATTAGCGATTTAGAAAGTATTTACAGGGCTGCACAACAATACAATAAAACAATCCATTCCGTAACTGATAAAAAACCTATAGATATATATTTTAATAAAATCACACACAATGAAATACCATTAAAACTAAGCAACGCACAGGGAAAAATGATAGAAAGAAATAATAAGAATAGAATAATGAAAACATATAAAAAGAATGACGTTATATATGAAAAAATAATAGGAGAAAGAAATAAGTTACAACCAAAATACAAAAAACAAAGGGTAAAAGAAGATTTAGGTAATACTGTAAGAATATATAGTAAGTCAAGAATAGTTCATAAAGATAATATAAAAATATAAAACTAATTTCAGAAAATGATTCTTACATTAATAATTATCCTTTTGATACCATTCACTCAATGTGAAATTATTGACTATACGAGAGACGATTATGTACTAATAGAAATTGGACCAGCCGCGACTTACACTGACTGGGGGGACATATTTCACATTACAAATTTGACATATTATAAAGAAATTCTATATGACACAAAAACAAAACTAATTAGGGAGTCACATAGCTCAAACTATATAAAAATCAAGACCAGTGATACGGGAAACACAATTTATTATAATAAATTCAACACGGACTTAGAAATGGACCAAATAGAACGACTAATATCACAATTAGAAATTACGACGGGGAGAAAATCGAAAAGAGGTTTAAATGAACTCGGTACAATATGGAAATGGATTTCGGGAACACCAGACCATGACGATATTGTACGAATAAACGCAAAATTATCTGAACTAGTAGAAAATAACAATAGACAGTTTACGACAAATTCCAAATTATTTGAGGTAGTTACACAACTAACAAATATTGTAAGTAAAATAGAAAACAGTTCGACCTTAATTAACATAATGCAACACAGAAATAAATTAATACTAACAGATTTAGAAAATACTCTCCAAACTATTGTATTAGGAAAAGTGGGAATTCTTAACCCAACAATATTGAATATGAAAGAAATTAAAGATATTGTAAATCATGAGCACAATAATTTTACAATCACAGATGTAATTGACGCATCTAAATTTAAAATAGTACAGAATAACGAAATAATTGTAATATATATTAAATACCCTGTAATTAAAGATATATGTATATTATATGAAGCTAAACCTATAAGTCAAAGTGATGGGAAATTAGTAATAGAAAATGAAATAATTAAATGTAAAAACACATATTCTAACATTAAAACATGTAAAATAGAATTAAGTGCTAGCTATTGTGAAATAGATTATAAAGAAACTTGCTTTTCTAAAATTTTAAATAATCAAAAAGGAGACTGTCTGAAAATTAAAGAAAAAAACAAACAATTAGAAATTGTTAAAGATGGCATAATCTTAATATCAGGAAAACACACAGTTGATAACATCGACCTTAATGGCACATATTTAGTAACTTTCAATAACACTATAGTAATTGACAATAAAATTTATGAAAATCCAAGTAGCATAATTTGGAACTATATTAAAACAAATCAGCCTAGTCGGTTTGATGTCCTCGAATATCTTGAATCAGAAAATATAGATTTAAAATTTAAAAATACAAACCTTTTAAATATGGGCCAAGAAGAAATTAAATCTCACCCAACTCTTTGGGCACTCTTATTTTTGGCAATAATTATTGTTTTGATTTATGTAATTATTAAAATCCGGGAAAAAATTAAAAAATATAAAATAAAGAAAATTGAAGAAGCTAATGTCAATATGCTTGAAACTATCACAAATTTGATGAATTAACATCCTAAGCCGAAACGAGGACGTTTCTTTTTTTAACAAGGGGGGTAGTTAATGCAACCCACACCCACTAAAATAAACCGCTATCCCATTCATCTATAATAGACACATATGTAATGTAAATTGACACCACATAAGCCAACCGCCTATCATAACAAATAGAGTAAACAAAGAATGTTAAAATATGCAATTTGCAAAGTAATCAGAAAAGCCTATCATAACAAATAGAGTAAACAAAGAATGTTAAAATATGCAATTTGCAAAGTAATCAGAAAATCTATTTACAATAGGAACTTGATCAAGCAACAAGAAATGCCACAGCCATTCTTTTTGCATGATCAGCAGTATAATACTATAAAAGCTAAAATTAAGAGATAAACAGTGGCAGTCATTAATTGACAGATACAATTAACAGTTGAAGTTGTGAGCTAGCAGTTAAGAGTTATAAGTTAAGCAATATGTAACTTTTTTAAAAAACCAAATAATATAATAAAAAATTAATTTGCATACGTCCGCTGTGTACAAGTTGGGGGAATATAACAATAAGTAAATCTTAGTTGTATGTACATATATGTATATTTCGTATCAAATATGCTTTTTATTTTTCTCGTACTTTTCATACAAATTTGTTCTTCTATACATTACGAAAATAATCAAAATTAAACCCGGCAGAGAACTTCGTACGAGTCGACGCGGATTTCGCGACCACCATATGGAATGAAGAGGCAGCGTTGCAATTGTGAAACTAAACCGGGAGTTAAGCTGCCCTGATAATGGCCGCGACCGACATACAAACGATTACCGTTACGTTCGACGCCGCTCATAACAGCATTCGGTGGGATCACATGATTATACACATGTACCCAGCTGTAACCGTAGCCACAGAGCACATCGAAAGAGGTCTTATTGATCTCGTAACCGCCACAACAGACGTATGCACTACCTTTGTTGGGAACAAACTTAGCGGGCAGCAGCTCACCTTCATGCATGGCACGACCCACATAGATAGGAGCGCGATCCGAATCGTAGCCACCAACAACGGCATTCGGCGGCACATGATATGGTGTTGTGGGCACCCATTGATCTGCAGCCTGTCTGATGAGCACTTCGTACGAGTCAAGACGCACTTCATTCCCACCAAACGGTATATACAAACAGCCATGCGACGGATGTATTTTACCAACGGTCAAACTGTTGGCATGATGGCCGCGACCTATGTACAATGGCTCACCGTTGCGTGTGGTACCGCTGCGTACAGCATTGGGCGGCACAGCACCACCATAACAAGGAACCCAAGCATAGCCTTGACCCACTAGCACCTCATAGTGTGTTTTCTGTATTTCCTTACAGCCCCAGCAGACATAGGCGCAACCTTTGCTCGGTATCACTTTGGCCGGTAGGTTATCGCCCTCGTGGAATGAACGACCCACATAGATGGGCGTGCCGTCAGAGTCGTGGCCACCCACAACGGCACCCGGTGGCACCGGCTGATATGGCGACGAATGTACCCAGGTTTCTGAAAAGAAATAAATCAAATTAAAGCTCATGAATTGTAATATTTGTTGTAAAATGCAACAGTGTTTGCGCAGTGTGAATGAAAATTTTGCAAATATTGGGTAGTCGAAAGAGTCTTTTCGTATAAAAAAATATAAAATGAAAGGTGTTATCTATTAATTAATCATTATTGGTCTTGTGGGCTTTTGCACAAAGTATGAATCATTTCGATAATTTCACACATACATATGTATGTACATATATAGTGCATATAAGTAATTAAAGTATTTATGTATCGTTACCGTTAGTTATTTACTGTTTGCCTTAAAAGCTTAGATAATGAGTGACTTAATTATTATCAAAGTATTTGTGTGGCAAAAACCAAATACACTTTAATTATAAAGGCAATTTACCGTGTTGAAAAACAGCACCGGGTTGCACCGAAATCGTAGCGCCTAAAAATATGCAATTACGTTTTAATGTTAGACTACACTTTTTGGTTACTCAAATGCAAAATTTCGCAAATTATTAAGTGCTTATGTATATTTATGAAATTTTATTGACACTCGCACGCAATTATCTGAGTTATAGATAAAGAAAGTGTTATCACCTGCACCGATCAGCGATAAAACTATAAGTCTTCATTCAAGCAAATATGTAAGTTCATAAATAATTTTATCACATGCTTTATTTATAGAAAATCATTATTTATGGTAAAAATATAAATTTAAAATTAAACTCTTTTCCGATCTAAAAACGCACTTTATCCACTTTTTGCAATTTGCCTTACCCATATTTATTGCGTGTTGCTTTTTGCACAGATTAAAAGAATCTTCTTCAATTTATTATTGTTTCTTATCGTTATAAGTTCGTTAGCAAAATTTCTCTTCTGTTTTATTCGTCGGATGTAACGCTCCGTATGCGTCGACAGTCGATGTATAACTGTTTTCGTTCGTGAATTCAACTGAGTTGGTTATAAACGTAAATCGACCTTTATTCAATGTGCCTATCATCGACTATTTATCTTATCGAAGGGTACTATTTTTGTTTTGGAATTAAATTACCATTGGTATTTCGAAAAACTGCAATAAAATTTCCAACTCAGAAGCGTTACACCATATGCAATATTTACTGTGTATGGTATATTACATTCATGGCCAAAATATTTTGTTTTTATGTTAATAAGATTTATATTCATTATTGAAATTTTATGTAAAATACGTATTAGGGTGGGCAAGAAAGTACTAATTTGTTCACAAAAGCACAAGTCGTGCTTAAATAGTTTTAGAAATACTCTTATGGAAGTTTAGAACATATTTGTTAGATTGCAAAAGAACTTAACATTCCTCATAAAATCCTTTTGAACCTGGTTATCCAAAGAAGCTCGATGTTTTGGGTACCACATGAATTGTCTGTGAAAAATGTAATGGATCGAATTAACATCTGTCATTCTTTGCTGAAACGAAATGAAATCGAACCATATCTGAAGTGAAATGTGCGGAAAAGATCATAGTCCAAGCGAGGTGAAGCTCAACAAATGGTCGCAAAGCCAGGATTGACGCCTCGAAAGGTTATGCTGGGTGTTTGGTGGGATTGGAAAGGAATCATCGACTATAAGCTGCTCGTCATATAGTCCTGACCTTGCACCACCGGACTACCATTTGTTTCGGTCAATATAGAACCTTAATGGAGTAAAATAGGCTTCAAGAGAAGCCTGTGAAAATTATTTGTTGCAGTTTTTCGCCGAGAAACCTGAAAAGTGTTACACTGATGGAATAATATCAAATAAATATAGGGGCAAAATGTAGTCGACCAAAATGGTACATATTAAGTTCATTAAAGTTCATTACAAATATAAAAAAGTAGGTTGAAGTTTCATAAAAAATACGAAACGACTTTTTCGACTACCCAATATGTAGAAAACTTTTGGAGAGTCTGTGTTTTCATTTTACCAGAAAAAACTTAAAAAACGGACGTCAAACGGAGTGGCACTCCAAATTCAAAATATCAAAAAAATCCATGTTATGTCTTATGTATACATAAAAAAACGATTTAGACACGTTTTACATTGAAATTAAAGAGCTTGTTTCGTTAGATCATTGTTTTTAGGGCAAAATCTGAAACTTCAGGGGACGTTGGGAATAAGAAAAGAAGCGTCTTGCTAATTAATGGGCACCCTAAAGTACACACATGTATGGGTAATGCCTCTCAAGTTTATATGAAAATTGATTATTTGATAAAGGCACTCATACTTTGTAAAAGTGTGTATGATAAAGGCTGTGACTTCAACTTAAATTCAGGGTAAATACCCGTTTTAAAATAAGTACACGTAATCATGAAGTCTGGGTCAATGATTCACTACAGTAAAAATAACTTTGTGACGATTTTTGACATACTTCCTGTCATCAAAAGGAGAGGTAGTCAGATAAGGTGCATCAATGTTTGTTGTTAATTTGGACACCAACTAAAGGACATTCTATTTCTCTATTTGACTTTTTAAAAAATTTTTTCAGCAAACATATACATATATTCTTCCTTAATGGCGTAGACGCGGTTAGAGGCAAACATACATACATACATACAAATATACGTAAAGTATACATATTTATATATGGTAATAAATATTGAAATGGGTACCTACTCTTATGTACGTAGAAATAATATTCAAATGTAAATAGCAGAAGCATTAGTTCCCGGCATATATAACATCATTACTAACATTTATAAGTTCAAAATACTAATTCCATACTTATTGAATATAAACAACTCTACAGGCATCAAGATATGGTATCGATTTGTAATTGTCACAATATCTTGGCCATTCTCGTAGTGAAACTTCTGGAGTCAATTATATTGAGCAAAAATAAAAACACTTTTTTGCTTGTCAATGAGTGTTTGTTCTTTCATTATCTTATCATTATCGTCAGGTGTTTTCTTGA
The DNA here is from genome assembly GCA_037783105.1 of Bactrocera zonata. Classification (NCBI taxonomy): domain Eukaryota; kingdom Metazoa; phylum Arthropoda; class Insecta; order Diptera; family Tephritidae; genus Bactrocera; species Bactrocera zonata. Next base: position 76,972 of record JBAWJQ010005412.1, on the reverse strand, counting down.
CTTCTATCATATAGGTGTGACTCATTGAGTGAATGAATTATCATGGCTTAGTTATGCCCATGCCGCAACGTAAATAGATCGTACAATACAAAGCTTGTAGAAGCAGAGCTACTTTCAGGAAATGCGAAAATGAAATTCTGGTTTTATATTTTTTTACAAAACAGGGTTTTAGGCTGTTTGCGGGCGGTATTAAAAACATTAACTTTTCACGGCGTCTTTTTGCACTTCTGCAACATACCACTGAAGTAAAAATTAAAATATGGTATAACACATGTCAACAGACAGAATTCGCTCGGTGACAACAGCAATAAAGCAATCTAACAGTAAAATGAAAGTTTTTCTGACATGCTGGCCTATGTTTCTACTTTAATTGCTTTTAAATGACACATTTGTACATATTTAAATATGTATATAGTATTTGTTTCGAAAGGGAGCTTTGTTCTACTTAAAATTGTGTGAGTAAAAGCTAAGTGAATATATATTTTTTAGTATTTAGTATTAATAATTAGTTTTTCTTGGGAGATCTGTCTACGAAGGTAGGCTAATTCGACAAAAAATACGTATCCATTGAACGTCTTCATGTCATGCAAAATATCATCGACATAGACCACATATGATAACTTTTTATGGTAGACTCTGTTATGGGTCACAACAAAATTGAGCCACCTAGTAAACATTGGTTCGCATATATGTATACTGGTTTTTACCATTTCATGGATTGGTTGGTCTTTGTTCCGGAGAATATTTGCCGAAACGGATAGTAACCTTAAAGTCCAATACTATGTGGAATTCAGAGTAGCCATAGCAGAGATATTATGCAAATATTACACAATCAAGCTTTTGAAGCGCAAAAGTTAGGTTGAATGTCTCATCAACAAAATAAAAGGAACAAGGCCCGCATATTCCTCTGGAAGATGTAAGGTTGGACCGATATGGACATTGGCAAGTTTTGATAGATAAACGAATGAGGTGTGAATTTCCGAGCTGTAAAGGTTTTACACAATCAATTTCAGTGTACTCCACATTAGTTTTATAATAAACAAAATAATTGTTCCAAAAATTGGCACACTTCTTCAGTTTAGCTGGATTCACTGGCGATGATGACATGCTGCATTTCTGCAAAAACAAGGTATTTTGTGTGAAATAAATGGATAATTTAGGCAAAAGATATTTTTATTATTGTTTTTGTTAATACATATCAGCCTCCTTAGTACCAAGTAAGAAAAAATTAACAAAATGCTAAATTTGGAGCCGGAAAGGATTAAATATAGAATGAACCGGTATATATTGTATGAATAATATATGTACATACATATGTACATATGTATATCTTTATGCATTTGGTTTCAACAAGACCTCCCACGTACCACATCAATCAATTGATTTATTGAGACAACTCTCGGGTTAACAAATAATTACACGTTTTGGGCCGGTCGATTGACCACCAAGATCGTTTGATATCACACCGTCAAACTTTTTCCTTCGGAGATGTGTAAAGTCTAAAGTCTGTGCGGACAATCCCGCTTCGATTCAGGCCTTCGAGCAAAACACCACGCGTGTCATTCCCCAGTTACCAGTTGAAATGCTCGAACTAGTCATCGAAAATTGAACTCAACGAGTGGACCATCTGACACATAGTCGCGACCAACATTTGAAAGCGATAATCCTCAAAGAACAAAAGCCAAGAAATCTTCTTTCGATGATAATAAACATTCCGAAATAAATTTCTGTGTTTTTTCTTAAAAAAATAGGTAAACTCGAAAAGGATCTCCCTATTAAATTTTTTTTAATTTTTTAAATAAACTACAAAACAATAATCTGAGCTTACAATTGCTTTGTCACTACCGTCTTTATTTCTTAATTATCTACAAAGGGTATTATTTACTTCAGTGTATTCAAAGTTTATCAACCCCTTGGACTACACCAGTGCTTCGCACAATTTGCGCCACAATAACAAGCACAGGTGTAAAACAACAAAAACAAAAAATAGGAAACACATATAATCGATATGTCATAAATTTTATTTACATATCTGCAAAACACACTCATATAAGTTTCTGTAGAAAATGTCACATATAGCTACATACATATGTATATAATATATGTAAGTAGGTAAGTATATAGGAACACACATCGGCAACAAACATCATATTTCAAAAGCACTTTTGACTTTTATCTTGAAACAGGCAAATATCCATCAAAACATATAGTATACTGATAAGATAACGGTAAAGCACATAGATCTTACTATTATCTACACTGCAGTTCGGGATAATAGTGGCACTTCACTATAACGAATCATATGCTGACATGGCAAATTGGACGCAAAAACTATTTTTTTATGCTAATGCATTTTATTATTATTTTTTTATATGAACATTATGGAAAAAAGTTAAATGACAAAGTTGTGGGTAATAAAAATATGTATAAGCAACTTTCGTGCAAACACATTTTCCACATAACCTCAAAATTTATTTAAAAATTTAATAACCAAGTTGTTTGTATTTTTAGTTCTTTTACAAAAATTTGTTTCTTTCACAAAATTTTCGCTAAACTAACCGTTTTATATTTTAAATATGTTGTATTTTTTTAATTGGACTTAATATCGATCTATATAAAATATTTTCCATCGAAAATTCTATCGTCAAAATATCTGTGTTTTTAAGTCGATAAGCTTTTTCTTCGTTGCAATCTTTCCCCTCTCCTTCCTCTTCCTTACCTCAGATCGTGCGTAAATTTTTCCTTTTATGTTTGTTTTATTCTTTTCCTTATCTAAGGGGTTTCATCCTTTATGAGTTGTTTCCTTACAGAAATTATCGTTGCTGATCTATGTACTGATATTTATAGTGACCGCGGTTGTTTTGGTTGGGATTTTGTGTCAAATTTAACTCATAATATGTATGTATGTATATCATGACATACAGTGAATTAAAAAAAGTTTTGGCAAGGCGTTGATTTTGCTGAAAAGTGTATTCAAAATTGAAATGATAAGTTTTTAACCAACTTTTTGACGCATTTTAACTTACATACTGTTATTTCATAATCGTAATTCATCATATTTTATAATTAGAATAATCAATACCCAATTTCTTGCGAAGTTTTTGCCTTAAAGTTTTCAATACTCGAAACATATCATGTAACTCTTCTTTTGTCCGTTAGTGTAGTCTTTTGTATATCTTTTGGCGGTAACTATATATTTACGTTCATTTGTAGTTGCGAGTTCAAATCGAAACGACGTACTAACGTTAACAAGTACAAAAAGTATTTTTTAATTAATTTATTAAGAAGTTAGTGACTATTTAAAACAGACAAAATGGGTGAGTGGCGAAAGTGAAAAACACAATTTTCATAATTTTGGAATAATTAAAGAGAATACTTTGAAAAAAATAATAATAAATAATAATAAACATTTTTTGGGTAAACCAAACTGCTTGATGTGCCACGAATGAAAAAAATATTTTTCAAAAAGTTTGATTATGAAATTACTTACAGTGCTGTTTTGATATTTAATGTAATCAAAAAAAGGATAAGTTATTGTAATCTGAAAAAGAGATCCCTTTTACAATAACAGTGTGTACAGTGCATATTTGATATTAATTTTGTGTAAATTTTATTTAAAAAAGTGAAAGAAAATATGCCAAAAACAAAAAACTTTCAATTTCTTACTTGAATTTGCCAAATTAAAATTGTAATTTGAAGTATTTCTTCTAAATGTTCCATTAATTTCTAATAGAAGCTGGCGTATTAACTTACGTGTCATTCTATGTTTTGTTTTTGCTTGTTATTTATGATGCTTTTAACTATATTTTATCTTATCTCAACTTTCAATTGCTTTTATCAGATAAAGTGCAGTTTCTCTGTCATAAAGTTGTGAGTTTTGAGAGGTCTTCGACATGTTTTCAGTATACTCAGTATATTATTGGCAACCTTAAATAACATAGAATGTTCTGTAAAGTTGTTTTTTTTAAATTGAGAGACATTTGGCCAAAAACTGAAAAAGAATATTTAGTTTTGATAAAAAATAGTTAATAGTATTAGTTTTGAGAATCCTTCTGGGGTTGAAAAAAGGTGGAAGGTACTTAAGCATATGTACATACTATGTATATAAAACCAACACTAGGTTGCTAGAATTTTTTTAACGGATTAAAGATATTAGAAGAAGTGAGCTTCAATAACATTAGCCGGCTTCAATTAAGCTAAGGCTGAATTATATAAATTAGTCATGTCCGTCTGTCTGTCGGTATATACACGAAATAATCCCTCATATTATCGATATATCCTTTGTGATATCGATATAAAATTTTAAACACATCGTTTTCTCCCAAAAAGCTGCGCCTTTGCCAGTAGCAGTTATACAAATTAATCGATCAAAACCAAGTTCTTGTATGGACAGTTTTTTTATTTGACGATATATCTTTACGAAATTTGGTATGAATTATTGTTCAAACTAACTGTACTATCTCCCAAGAAATCTCGGATATTGGCGCGTTATAGTATATATCGAAATTTCGATTTACACTGATGGAATAATGTTTCTAGCGGAAAAATGGCAAAAGTGGTCGACCAGAATGGTACATATTTGTTTTATGTATTTATTAGTATAAATAAGTATATAAAAAAAATTAAGTTGAAGTTTGATAAGAAATACGAAAAGACTTTTTCGACTACCCAATATTTACGAAACTTGGCAATGATTATTCCTCAAGATAATAGTGCGATGTCCGCATATATTGTTCAGATCGGTCCACTATAGAATAAAGCTGCCATATAAACTGATCGATCAAAAGTTAGTTCTTGTATGGAAAACTTTTTATGGGACGAGTTCTTTCTTCTCTATAGAAATTATTTATTTGAGAAGGATACTACCGTTTCGCTAAAACCGTTTCTTTATGGTCTAAAAATTTTTTATACCATTTTCCATGTTTGGACAGACAATACATCCATATATGTATACATGTCTAGGATAGTATATATGTTTTGCAAGTACAGTAAATTGACATGTAATCTTTGGGTGCTTCCTTTTCGGCTCTATAATACCACTTAACATAGTTTAAGTATAATTGCATGTAATTCTGTAAATACAAAGGTATCAAGATTTTATAGCCACGCCTTAACTTGTCATAAACAAAATGGATACGTGGGCAAACAAATATACACACAACAGTTTCAACTGTAAATAAATATATACATATGTAGTATGTACACATGTCCTCTTACGGTGGCTTAACATTTCCAAACGGTATCTTTGTGCAGTTTTGATTATTTCCTTTTTATTGACTATTTTATGATTACTTAATTGAAAAACAAGTTGATAAGACGTTTAAAAATAAGTAATTGCACTATGTCCTATGAATGTTTTCAATTTAGTGTACAGAAGAGTTTTAAAAGTGATAAATAGATAGTAAACTTACATACATATATATGTACATATAACCGTAGTTGAAGTAGTTGTCCGGCACATGGCATTAATCAAGCTGTATTTCACGCTAATATTTGTACAAATAATATTTTTACACTCAATCACAAATATGTACTTATACATATGTACTGCGCATTCATTAAAAATATTAACAAAAAAATTTTTTTTTTTTTGCAGGCGAATTCACTTGGGTTTCCACAAATGTCTACAGCGACTTGCCACCCTTTGCCATGCATGCCGGCCACGACGCGGATGGCGATCCAATCTACGTAGGACGCGCTTACCACAACGGTGACGTCTTGCCAGCCAAAATCGTACCAAACAAACAGCAAGCGTACGTGGCGTGGGGCGGTGAGGAGATCAACAAGCAAGACATCGAAGTGTTAACTGGCCAACATTACAACTGGGTACCTGCCAGCGGTGGTGGTGTGCCACCACATGCATTCCGCGTCGGTCGCACAAATGACGGTGAACCGCTATACATTGGACGTGGCCATTGGGAGGGTAGTCTGACACCGGGCAAAGTGCATCCATCACATGGCTGCCTCTACATACCATTTGGTGGACGTGAACATCGCCTCGATAACTACGAAGTACTGGTACAACCGGAGACTTGGATAAACTCGTCTGGTTCCAATATTATACCGGGCACCATTCATGCCGGCCATGATGCCGATGGTGATGATATCTTTGTGGGACGTGCCTATCATGAGGGTGATTTGTTGCCTGCTAAAGTTATACCCAGAAAGGGTTGCGCATACGTGCCCTATGGCGGTCGCGAAGTTGTCAAGCATGATTTTGAGTTGTTAACCGGTTACGGTTATGGTTGGGTGCCCGATGCAAATGGTTCGGTGCCACCAGGCGCGGTTATTTGTGGACGTACCAGTGACGGTGAACCGCTCTACATTGGTCGTGGACACTACGGCGGTAGCTTCACACCCGGCAAAATTCATCCATCTCACGGCTGCTTGTATATTCCTTTTGGTGGTCAGGAGATAACCCTCACCAATTACGAGGTGTTGGTACGCGCTTAGTGAACTCACCTATTGCAAGTGCCTCATGTTGCGGTTAACAACGAAGTCATAACTCAAAAACTCATAAGCAATTTAGAATAAAGTCGCACATTCACATAAAATAAATAAAATCAGTTTAAAGAGACGTCAATGTACGTTTTCAAATTTTTGTAACTTTTTTAATAAATAAATATTTGAGTTAGAAAACCAAAGTTCTATTTGCTGGATTTCTTTTCGTATTTTCCAAATCAGGCATAACATACTTAAATACTATACAATTCGCTACAAAAATGTACATCTTAAAAAGCCAGCCGTTAAAAAAATTAAATTCGACAAGATCTACTTATACCTCTACATACATGCATATGCATGTATCTGATAATTGAATTTTTGTGTTTGTTTTGCTTAAGTTGAAATGTTTCCCTTATCTTAGCACAATTTTAAGAAATCTTTAATGGAAAGTTTGTGAAAGTTCGTACAATTGTTGCATAGTTTTAGGCTTCAGACCCACTCAAAGCGACTTTCAGCTTTAAGTGCTCAAACCAGTAAGCCAACTGTCGATTAAATCACGTGTTAATTACTGCAGAGCACTACCAGAGACTTATTTTCAAGTTTCTTAAGATTGGCCAAACTAAGCGAAAGTCTTGTGTACGTGTGTTCGTCATCCCTTTCTTACGCATAGGGTTTATGTGGTGCGCGGTGAGTATTTGTCAGTTTCCATACTAATTCTTTCAATGTATTGAAGTTTCGGTAGTTTTGACGTATTTGATGAATCTATTGGTAAAGGAAACTGCAACAAGAAAAAACGAAGCCAAAACCGAAGCTACATTTTGTATGGCATAAAGGAGTATAGGAGATCTCTACGTTGATTTTAATCGATAACACGTGATATCACACGATCTTGGTGGTCAATCGACCGGTACAAAACGTGAAAATATTTGCTCACCGCAGCTTTCTCTCGTTAAATCCGATATGTGGATAGTGGCGTCGTCTTGTTGAAGACCAAGACAACGAGTTTCAATTTCAGGCATCAAATAGTCGGTTATCATGACGCGATAACGGTCGCCATTACGTTACGTTCTCACCGGCATCATTTTTGAAGAAATATGGACTGATGATTACACCGTCCCACAAACCACACCAAACCATTGTTATTTCTGGACGAAATACAACTCTCGAATCTCTTCAGATTGCTCTTCGTCCCAAACGCGCAAATTTTGATTGTTTACATACCCAAAGAGCCAGAAATGGACCACATCGTGGAGCAAAATTTGGTTTTGTTGATTTTGATCGATAAGTTTGCATGGCAGCTAGCTACATGTTATAGTGGGTCGATCTGAACAATTTTTTTTTTTGGAAATTGTAGGCTTGTCTTAGGTAATAATCTATGCCAATCTTCGTGAAGATGTTTTGTCAAATCAGAAAGTTTTCCACACAGGCACTTGAACTTGATCGTTCTAACTGGACTGTCCAAATGTGTTTTTCTCTTTTCCAGCTGAGATTGAAACATCTCGGCGAACCAGTAACATCTCGGCGAAACACTAACGGTCTTAATAAATTTGTGACAAACACCAAACGATTCGTCACTCGATGAGGATATGGTGATCAATCTTTTAGGAATTTATGGATAACACAAAGGAAGAATTTCTGTCCAGGTATGATTCATTAATTTGAATGAACCCCAAAACGATCTAACTTATTATACCCTTTCTTGCTTCATAAGCAAATTTTATGTAAGAATATTTAATTAATCGAATTTTATTTTTAAGTAATTGTAATTTATTAAAATTAGTTTTTTTTATTAGTTTCTCAGGTTCCGATGCTCTCATCAACGAGTTTGTGACGATTTAATGTATTGACTGTATCTGAGTTATCAGAAAATCACAGATTCAATAATGCAATAATCTGACTGCCTTGTCAGATAGTACAGTCAGTAAGATAACAAACTGCTCTCTCAAACTCTCAAGTTTTATTAATAAAAAACATAATTTACATTTATTTTCTTTAATTCATAATTCTTGTTTAATTAATAATTACGCACGAGCACTTCGTAATTGCTAAGAGAGACCTCCTCGCCACCGAAACCTATATACAAACAGCCCTGCGATGGATGAATTTTGCCGGGTGTCAAACTGTTGGCATGATAGCCACGTCCCACATACAACGGCTCACCAAGACTAGTTTGACCACAACTGATTGCATTAGGCGGCACAGAACCATTTGCATCGGGCACCCAATGGTAGTGGTGACCAGCCAATATTTCAATATCGTGTTTGTTCACCTCTTCACCGCCCCACGCTACATACGCTTGACCTTTGTTTGGCACAACTTTAGCAACCAACATATCGCCATTATGATATGCGCGTCCAACATAGATAGGATCGCCATCCGAATCATGGCCAGCTTGCACAGCGAAAGGCGGTAAGTCGGCTGTGATTGTTGTAGAGAACCAGTGATGCTCACCTGTTGGAAAAGAAAGTGGTGAACGGAGCCAGTGAAAAAATTGTTTAAGTTATATACATACATATATATACATACATACATGTTTTGTATGTAAGTTTCATCCGTTATTATCGATATATACTACAATCAATATCCTGTTATAAACTTATAAATACCTATGTCTGTGCAGTTAGTTTAAGGTAAAGTTTAAATGTGGCTTTCAAGTGGCCATTCATAGGAAAGAGCAATTAAAATCTATGTACATATGTACTACGTGTATTATCATTTGGTATATGCAAAGTCATAAACGGTTATCAAATCACAATAAAGTTGAAACAACAAATACAAAAAACTATTCCATATACTGAATTATCGGCAAAAATATTAGTCATTCCGTTCGGATTATAAGGTTTTTTATGAATGTGGGCTACATCCGGCCCAAATTCATTTTAAATTCTCCGAAATTGTTTCAATAAAGTTTTCTATGCTAAGCGTTTACATAATATACATACATAATGTAAATGCACTCCTTTTATTAAACAAAATACAAAAACAAATTATATTTACTTATCCAATAAGTTATTTAATTAGTGGATTGCCTTAAGAAGCCATTAGCACAAACACTACTACTCAATATTATTGACGCTTAAACCTCGTCTGGCAGCAGTGATGGCTGAGTTTCTCCTCTCATTTGCAGTGCGAAGTTTCAAATTTCAATTTATAAGTTTATATCAAATTGAAACGAAAAGCATAAAAATCAGAAAAAATAAAACGTTCAAATAGAATAAATAAATATATGTGACCTGGTCTACGAAAAGGGGGCTTAGGTGTCAAAAAAATCAATTTTCACTTTTTAGTTGATTCGGATGGAAGATGAGATGCTTTTTCACTTGAACTAAAAAGTGAAAATTGATTTTTTTGACACCTAAGCCCCCTTTTCGTAGACCAGGTCACATATAATAATATATTATATTTATTTATATACATGTACATATATATTTATTTATTCTATTTAAACATTTTATCTCTTGTAATTATAAAAAAAAACACACTGGTACGCACTGTCTTAAATTAAAAAAAAAAAATCACTTGTTTCACACTCCATCGTCATTACTCACCCATTTCTATTCTTCTAATTCACTTTTGTATTGTTAAAAATATCAAATATTCGCAGCGTTACGCTCGACCGATGCTTCAGCTGTGAGGTTGCAACTGTAACTGTTTAAATTATTGCAATACAATATTGCCAAAGGAAGCTATATATAGAGTAAATTCGATTAAGCGCTAAGCACAGTGGCGCACAGTGGCGCACAAATGGAAAGAATGAGAAAACTCAATTTGAAAAATAATAAAAAATTTCGTTTTCTAAGTAAAATTATTGTTATCTACTCAAATAAAAAAAAGTACCCTAAAAAAGAATTTTATTATTATCGCTCATGACGCCAGTGTAATATTTCTTTAGCCACCAGTGTACTCCGAGAGATTTTGCCTGTTGGCTTGATATTTTTGATAATTTTTTCAACGAAGTTAAGACAGATAAGGAAGGCGTTCAGATGAAAGAGAGCAAGTGTATACAGGTGCACTGCTAAATAAATACATACATATATAAATAAATGTGCAAATAAATTAAAGTATACATACATATGTATATTTTTTGTAAATTTCAAAATAAAGGGTGATCCATTTCGAGGTTTCTTACTTTTTTAAGGAAAAAACATAGAAGATTCAAATTTAATGGGGAAAGTTTATTATCATTCGAAAGAACATTCGTTGGCATTTATTTTTTGAAGATAATCTCTTTCAAATGTTGGCCTCGGCTACGTCTCGTATGGTCCAACCGTTGAATCCAATTTTCGATGACTCGTGATGTTTTGCTCCAAGGCCTTAAGTGAAGCGGGATTGTCCGCATAGACTTTAGACTTTACATATCCCCACCGGAAAAAGTCTAAAGGTGCGATATCACACGTTCTTGGTGGCCAACCGACCGACCAAAATAACAGCTTGACACGACTCAAAAAAAAAAGTACCTCTACTTGGATCACCCGTTGTATGTAATAAGTGAAATTTTAAACTTTTGTATTTCAATCGTCTTCAATACTCAGTAAGTTAGAGTGGAACAATCTTCCTTAACAAATTTGTCTAGTTTCAGATATGAAAATTAGTGTGCGTGTATTCTTTAGGAAGCAGGAGTTCGGTCAAGTGATTTAATGAGTACTTTTCCAGAAATTTTATTTTTCGAATTAGGTACCGCTACATCGAAAATTTTGCAGTGGTATTTTTGGGATCTATTATCCCAATAACGATAATAAATATCTTTTTCAGAAAATATTGATTATCATATATGTACATAAATATGTACATACTTACATATATAATATCGGAAAACTGTACGGAGTTGCTCTCAAAACTTTTAGGGTAGCATTGGAAAGATTTGTCTGAATTGAACATAAACACAGGCTGTAATTAATTAAGATTTTAAGAACTGCTAAAAGTATCAAATACGTTTTTTATTAGTCTGGATAAATTTAATTTACTTCGTGTGGTTACATAAATTTTTTCTGCTTATCATAACCAAGTTACTGCGAAGCATTTTATAGATTTTATATCTGCATCAGTGTGTGCATAGGTGTGTATGTATACCAACACTTTTTCTCCTACTTTCTTCGCTCGTCAAACGGTGAACTCATATGTACTTATATTGTATTTTACAGCACTCGCCCAAACCGAATAGTAACGAAATATTTTTCGCTCTCATTGTTTCATCTTTCTCCTTTCGCCTCTCTTCGGAGGCGTGTACACTATCGTATATACGCTCTCAACCCAATATCTTACATTAATTTTGGCGGATTTTCATTGGCTGACATTGGCCAATCGACGGCTTGCAACATAACTCAATCTACTTCCACTCAAATGAAGGCTTGCCATTTGGTAGAGTGTTCGTTTGTATAAAGAAATTGGGAGGGTTTAGTTGACAGTTGATTGGTCGTGCTAAACGAATGAAAATTTGTAGAAGTAATCGTATTTCGAATGCAAGGAAATGAAAATTTGTTTGAATAATACTTTTCTTTATAATTTATTTAATTCAAGTACATGTGTACATATGTATGTAAGTTAGGTAGTTTGATTTATAATATGAAGGAAAGTAGTTAGTTAAAACTATGTAAGATTATTTCGCAAACCAAAGTCCATTCAAAATAAATTGCCTTCTTGGTGTCAGGATTACAGTTTATATCTTTTTCATTCCATAAGTAATAACAGTAAGTAAATTTGAAATGAAACACTTGAGAAAAAAACAGTAACAGGTAACACGTTTATATACATTATTGACCTGTATAACTGAGGCCAAGTCGGAAGATAAATACGCAAGCTCTACTATATTTTTCAATTTATGCCACATGAAATTGAGAGCAGTAAAATGTATTTGTTTTGAGAACTGAACTTTTTGTCCAGCTTTAGTCATTTTAAGTAAAATGTCTATTATTATTTGTTGTGTTAATAATTTATACTCAAAGATTTTTTTTAGTCTTGAAGCATAGCAGATGAGTTGATTTTCTAAAAACAAGTAATTTAAGCGTCTCCGACAATGTCTTATTAAAGGCTACCATGACAAAAATAGTCCTGTACACAAAGTTTTGTCTTGGTTTAAAGTGTTTCATAAAGTCCACAATAGGAGTATCCTAAAAGCTTTGAGAGAATTTTGAACAATTCAAGATTATTTTATACCAAGGGCATTTTAAGTTTACCGCAACTTTGTGCACATCTATATATATGTACGTCCTTTTCTCACCAAGAAGCGGCTCAGTAGGTGGAACCGCCAACATCGGACCGCTATAGGACATAGGTACCATAAAACATAATCGATTAAAATCAAGTCCCCTTGCGTCATTTGACGATATTTCAACTGGGGTTCAGTGAGGCTACAGAGTTGATTAAAATTCGCGTCAAGCGTAGGCATCCTAAAGGATGACTACTCCTCATGAACCTAGTAACTGAACTCTATCTGGTATCGCAAAGAGCCAAAACTTGTCTATGCGTGGCTCATTGATCTACCAAATTAATCAAACCTGACAATATAAGTATCTTCACGAAATTTGGCATGGATTAGTGGCCAAGCCAAAGCTCAAAATTCCAAACATACTGTTCCGATCGGACCACTATAGCATATATCTGACTTTTATGTTAAAATAAATGCATTTTTGAAGTGTATAATATCCGCAGTTCAGACAAAGTTAAAGCTTTTTCTTATTTGCATTAGGAAAATTGGGAGTACAAGAGAGGACTTAAATGCGCCCATGTAAATTATTATCTACCATATTGTAAAATTGTCATATACACTTGATAACTTAGTAGTGCCTAGTTAAATCTTCATAAAAATATTGTGAGTTTAAACGAAACGATGCCGTCAGTGTTGAACTTACATATGTATTACTCTTAACCATGTGTAGGCGTGCTTGCCGTCGGCAAAATGGACTAGTCGTCATAACAGTTTAAGTAGCAGTTCATTTTATTAAACTAAGAAATTCTTATGAATAAAATAATAAGCACTTCGGAAAATACGAAATTCATTATAGGCTATTTCTAAATGTCTCCAAAAATGTAATAATTTGATATTTGTGCATTTTATAAATTTTGAAACAATGTGTGTTAAGATTTGTAAAAGTGGGTATGTATCTAGCTACCCTACAGTTTTCTTAAGGGCTGTTGATAAATGTAGCAAAATAATTTTATTCTTACATATACACACACACACATATGTGTAACAAATATTAGCGAATGCTCTGCAAGTGCAAATGCACTTGGTGTAAAATGATAAACAATCGAACACAGTCCAATCTAAACCTATTAAATACTTTTAGATAAAAAAAGTGAACAAATGATATAACTAAAGTTTTAAAATTTCAGTTCACAAGTTATTTTACTATATTTATATTTTTGAGGCATAATTTTCCAACACACATGCACTGTTGAGTTGCCGGCGGGAATTTAAATGCAATTATGCAGAACACATGCAGTGACTTTATAAATCATATTTTAGCTTAAAAATTGATAAGTTATTATTTCAAGCTTCATTATTGACGTTAAAAGTAAAAATTAATTTGCGACTATGAGTAAAGTGACGATTTTTTAGAATTTTCGAGAATCTAGTTCAAGTCAAGGATCAAGACCTACTTTTAAATAGAAACATTTTTTAATATTACATATAAGGAGAAAAAAAGTCAAGTAAAAAAGTTTTTCGATACCAGGATTTTAATCGATCTGTTTGTTTGGCATCTTAAGGAAGTGCATCATATCTGTCATATATGTACATACATATGTAGATATACTATATCATATATACTATAGAGACAAAAAGACGGGAATGGCGAAATCGACTCATATCGTCATGCTGATCATTTATGTAGTATATTCATATATACTTTATAGAGCCCCGTTCTGGGTGTAACAAAATTCGCGGTAAACTTAATAAACCCTGTCCCATGTTACCCGGCCGAATGTTTGTAGCTAATAACTGGAATATCTAGAAATAGTAAACGGTCGAAATAGCAGGGTATAATATTAAAGATTAATATCGGCGAGTAGAACGAAAGACTTTAGTGTTGAGTTGTTTAGTCGAAGAGACCGATATAGTCGTCTTCTCCTTTTCGGCTTCTTCCTTTTTTCGGCAGCAGCGCCAGCACCAGCGGCTGGAGCAGGGGCAGCGGCAGCAACAAACTAGCTGGAGTCCTTTATGAATTCCTTGATGGTAGCAGCTTTCTTGCAATCCACTTCGGTGGCAATAGCAATAGCCAATAGAGTCTTGGAACCATTGGCAACACAGCGTGGGTAATCAATCTGTAACGATACGGTGGCCAAATTGGGAGTGAGAAGGAAAGTTCGGGGATGATTCAGCCCGGAGTTCTCGGAGAACCCAAAAATTTGTTTGCTGATTTTTTGCCCAACTAAGTATTTATTACAATCATTCCTGGACCTCAGTTTTCTCTATATGGCCGGTTTATTTACGGTTTATAGTGAGAAAGCTTAAAAAATCAAAATTTCCTAGTTAGATTATAATTTTCCACAGGTAACTCTGGTTGAGTATTTTGACTTTTTCACTTTTTGGAACATTTCGAAGGAAAACAATTTTGTGAACAAATTTGAAAATAACTCTCCAGCCTTATTTCATAAATTATGTACAGAAATAGTGTTCTATATTTAAAATTGGTGCAACGTGAGTTGTGGAGAAAATTATTTCCAGAAATAATAAAAAGACGTAACATTGAGAAAAAAGAAACATTGCAGATTAAACATTTAATACCTTAACCCCCACCTAATGGAAAGTTGTTGTAGTTGGTATGAGGATTTCCGGGTCTTTGAAACAAAAAAGCAGCTAAAGTATACACATAAATTGAAGATTCAAAATTCGAATATTTCCCTAGCGTTGTTTCGCTATTCGAATACTAACAGTTAACGACTTTTTGAACCGACTACAAGTAAAGAATGGAAGCGTGAGAAGAAAGTAGCTCCAACTTCATTTAATTAATCAAACCTGTAGGTATGTTCTAAAACCATTTAGAATAGCATACCAGCGCATTCAAATAGAAAGATCAAACCATAAACAGTACTGGAAACCAAATCGAGGATAATGACAGAACGAACACTAATAATAACGCATAAAAAGTGCTTAAAGCAACTGGCATATGAAACTTGAAACAACAACAAACGTTCACTAATGAATTCGAAAAATACGACCCAGCAGTAAAGCAACATTAAAGAGCGAGTAAATCCGCAGTAAGCAAAGGCTATGCGAGCAGAACCTCAATGGTCAGCACAAACAAACATACATAAATATGTATATGTTATCACTAAGCAGCACTAACAACAAATAATGTGAGTGAATATTCAGTGAACAGAGGAGAATGGCTCAAAATTGTGTAGTCTGGGGTGGTTTCGAGTATCTAATACCCAAAATGCCATCCTGAGAAGAGAGGTTGAAGCCAGACGCAGTACTGTCACTCGAGGCGTACATACACCAATACGAACGCACAAATACAAATATACATACACAAGCATAAACAATTCTACAAACCGAACTTAATATCTAGTTGAACTATGGCACTTGTGTGGCTCTTACCCCGAGAGCAATGAAATTGGAAGATGAAAGAACGCACAAACAACCAAATGCAATATGAAATACTGAAGCAGCAGACTTAAAAGGCCATACGTACCCTCATGTGTGTACTCGCATGCATACACACACACGACTTTTTAATGATGTCAAAACCAATATCGACGATATAATGTTCCTTGTTGTTCGTACTCAACGCTGCAATAAAGCAACATAACCGAGAATCGGAATGAAGCAATAATCGGGAAGGCAATATGCAGCAGCGTACACAGTTGTAGAAACAAAAAAACGTTGAAATGCTGCCAAACGAAGAGCATGTGGCTATGTGTGCACATACATATGTAGTATGTATGAATGTGAGTATGGCTGAGCTTGGCAGCAATTTCCATTGATCTGTGAGGCCTAACACGTTTCTATCGATATCAATTCGAGTTATAGGGACGATTGAACATGACATAACGTAGGCAGAGGCAGGAAAAAACGATAAAAATTTTAACGGTTAAAGTGTATATTAACGAAAACTAAAAAACTAGAGGACTACATACACACATGTAAATAGAACAATAGGACATCTGAAAAAAAATTTTTTTAGTAAATTCAATAAATTGCGCTTAAAAAAATTGTAGGTTCTTTGAAAATACATACATACATATGTAAATATTGAAGACATCAAAATGAAAGCTGCAAAGATACGTATTATTTAATTTTCAATATTGTTTTTAAATTGTATGTAAAGGACTGCTTGCATGCTCTCTTAACCTTATCGTAATTCCCAAGCAAGGTACACCTTCCGGTTTCCGCTGCTTGTGCACACTGTATGCATACATACATACAAAATACCTACATATTTGATTACGAATTTCATATTCAGACACACACTCTCATAACCTATAAATACATACATATATGTACACATGTGTGTATGTATAAAGTTCCTTACTTTATGTAAATGCAACCCTGTAGTTGGTTTCTTTAACGATTGGAAATGCGAAGTGATTTAATATACGGTTGCTCATAGCTCGCCATTCGAGAAACACGCGTGTGGCGAATGCACAAACACCCAACAAATATGCCGGCAATAGGCGTTATAGGCTACATGCAGTGAGCCAAGTACATAAAAGTACAGCGGTAAATGTTTTTGTGTGAATGCATATATTGGCGTTTATAAGGTTTTCGTGCTTATTTACATTTTATGAAATATGTACATGTGTATATTTACGTTCTTATGTACTTATGTTTTTAGATTATGGAGGTACAAGTTTCAATGAATGCATGTAATCTCAATAGTTCGTAAAATTTACATATACAACCATACATAAATACATCGTTGTACGCGCACATCCATATGCATCAACGTCGAATTACCGAATACCCTACAACAGCATAAAGTTATCGACTCTTGCACGCAAATTCATAAGGTTTCATGCATATACGGCCCACACATACATACATATACACAGTACATACACATAGTAAACCCAAAGTGTCGACTGTCGCCCTACCACAAATACAAAAAACTGACAGCAGCGACACACAATACTGACAGTATACACAACACACAGTGGCAACAGTGGCGGAGTGCTCAACATTTTAGCTTGGGGTTCGGTAACATATTAGAGTGCAATTCTTCATACACATACAACAACTTTCTATGTATATGTATTTCTTTGACAAGATAACATTTTTATGCATCTGCTGGTTTTAAGGGATAACTCCTTACTTGAAAAAATACGTGCTTTAGTTAAAACCTTAACTTAGAACTTGTAAGAATAAAAACTAAAAATTGGATTTTTGGCATCCATTTTTGCAAAAAAATTAAAATTTCGCGACATTGCTTTTTCCAATAGTTGAAATCGAACAAAATCCTTCGCCCAAGTCTCAAAGACTTGTGAAAATTTTAATCAAGGGCGGTTGAGTAGTTCTCGAGAAATTTTGCCAACCACCTTCAAAAACATAGTTTCGAGAAAAACGTTTTTAAAGACGGCACACCTAGCCTAGCAAGCCTCGAGCCCACAAGTTCTCAAGAAGTGTTGTAGATTTAATAAGACAATCAAAAAATTTATTTTTTGAAATCCATAAGCCCATGTAACCCCCTAAGGAATACTATTATGTTGAGAATAGTAACCGATTTCTCTTTTATTTTTGAAAATGTTCAAAAATCTAAGTTATTAATTTTAATATTATTTTTGGTGGGATCTTTCGTATATTATACAGAACTTTTTTTAAAGTAACAAGAAAAACGTCAAATATAAGAGTTTTCATACAAAAACTTGATTTCCACCGAATAATTTGTATGACAGCTATATAATACAGTGATTCGATCTAAACAATTTATTCTGAGATTATAGCATTGTCTCGGCCATGCCAAATTTCGTGAAAATATCTCGTCAATTACAAAAGTTTTCCATACAAAAACTTGAATCTGATCGTTCAGTTTGTATGACAGCTATATGTTACAAACTCCCAATCTTTACAACGTATTCAGAGATTGTATCATTCTCTTGTACAAAACTTTATGCCAAATTTCATGAAGATATCTCGTAATATAAAAAAGTTTTCCAAACAAAGACTGAACTTTATACGATCAGTTTATAGGGTAGCTATAAGTTATAAAGACCAAATCTTTACAATTTATTCAGAGATTGCATAATTCTCTTGTACAATACTTCATGTCAAATCTCACGATGACATCTCGTCAGATACAAAAGTTTTTCATACAAAAACTTGATTCTGATCCTTCAGTTTGTATGACAGCTCTTTGCTATAGCGGTCCGATATCATAGGTTCCGACAAAAAAACTTCTTGGGGTTATATGCAGTAAATAATCCCCACAATAGTACGCCACTGCGCAACCTACAGCATTACTTTAGCAGAATTGCTAGCGTTGGCCGACGGGTCGTTTGGCTAGCAGTCGCACCGGCTGACGATTCAACGTCGCTCGTTAGTGAGTCGAATAGTGAAAAAAAAACAAAATACCGACTGAGGGTAACTTCTACAACAGCGAGACTTTCTGTGCTGGTTTTCTGTAGCTAGCGAGCTCGCTGGGAATGACTGAAACGTTAGCGCTGGTGGTATGACTACTTTAATGTGTACATACACACAGGCGGACCTACATATTTACTTGCATGGATACTGTATCTGTATACGGGTCGCTGCGCTGCTGTGGCTGCTACTTTCGATCTTTTTGTTGTCAGGTAAGTACATATTTGTATTTACATAGGCTGTAGATATGCATGGTCTTATATGCAGATGTGTACGTTTTTATGCAATAAACTGGCGAGAATACATGTTATTCATTTAGCAACTTAAAGTTGTAAATTAATGTTTATCTGTATGTATCAGCGAGCATATGTATGCGTATGTGTGTGTTGCAGTTTAATTTTTTTTTGCATTAAATTTTTAGTTCCATACATTGGAAATTAAAGTAAATATGTATTCGTTTAACCAAGCTGTTGCTGGTTTCTTTATTGCTTGTTATCCAGCTTTCGCCGCTGCTGCTGTATCAACGTCAACGTCAACGGCGCACAAGACGACCAACAACCACTAGAACATGCTTACATACAAACGGCAAACGGTATACATACGTACATATTTATGTATATATGTAAATATAATATCTACATTGGTGGCATGCGCTGCTCTCTCAAAGTACTGAAATGCATATAAATTCGTATGCCTTTGTATATAGTGGTATTGACTCATTTACTTACGAGTCCGCATTTACATGATGAGTACATGTAAGTATATAGTAAATGTGAATATACAGAGGAGCCAAACGCATTCGGGTATGAGTACCTGAGTTTCGTACTTATTTATAGCTGAGAGTAAGAAGCGGATTCATTATATACACACGCATAGATATGCACTCATTTATGTTTAAATGAATAAGTGCAAGACCATTTCATGCAGAAATTGTATGTACAAGTACCATGTAGTTCCTAAGGGCACACATAAGACTCATTTGCAACCTATACATACATACATACACATATAAGCATGTCCCAAGCACATAGAATATGTATTGAGGGCATGTAAAACAGAGCGTGTAAACAGTATTTAAAGTGCACATTGGCAAGTACATACGCATTCATATTTACACATATTGTACATATATGTACATATGTAGCTGTTATAAAGCATGTATTTAATACTGAAACTGAAGAAATAAAACTCAAAATCCAGTCAAGCGAGCTGTGAACGGTCTATCAAAAAATGTGTGCGTAAAGCGGTTCGCTAGGAGTGACATACTACATACATCTGTATGTACAAGTTTGCATAAATGTATTTATGCATCGTAGAACCAAGCGATAGAATGTTGGCAACCTACGAAGTACATGGGTGGACAATTAAACCTACGTACATACATA
This sequence comes from Bactrocera zonata, assembly GCA_037783105.1. Classification (NCBI taxonomy): domain Eukaryota; kingdom Metazoa; phylum Arthropoda; class Insecta; order Diptera; family Tephritidae; genus Bactrocera; species Bactrocera zonata. Next base: position 56,626 of record JBAWJQ010005412.1, on the reverse strand, counting down.
TGTATGTGTGTATGCACACAGATGTACTCATTTACGATAAGTCTTATATGCACATTTATGCACATCGTCAGCAGGGGACATATTTATTTTGCTCATCACCTCATTTGCTTCTTATTGTGCGTTGTTTCAGTGAGTGAGTGAGCGAATGAGCTGAGACCAATATGCACCGGTTAATTTAACTCTTTTCCCTACGCCGTCAATTCTCAATGTTTTCTGTGGCTTAGCCTTTTTCGTAATTTTTATTTAATTGGGGGCATTTGAGTCTATTTTAAAGTACATTAAAAGAGATAAGACGAATAAATTACGATCTCAGTAAAACGAGCGTAATAAAAATACATACATATGTATGTATATGTACATACTAAGTCCCACGCAGTAATACTTTATCCGGTAGATCGTTTGGAGAGTCTTGAGTTTGGTGTGGGCAAGGTTTAGTGGATTAAACCTGCGCACTAACAATGATTTAGTAGTCCAGCCCTCTGCAAATAGAGTTTCAAAGCAAAATAATTTAGCCCTGCTGCTGTCTGCATAGTTTTTAGTCAAATTATATTGAATTTTTACTCATAATTCATGTAAGCCCTTAGTTTAGGCATTTTAGACCCACTCATTTCGGACTCGAACTGTGTAGATAGCTTCTTTCGTTGCGCTAAAGCACGGCATCTATCCTAGTATCAAGAGATATTATTTATTTTCATTGTAGATATTGGTTAGTGACTTCACTTTTAACCATAATTAGAATGCCCAACACAGATAAAGGGAATCTCTTTTATGCGATCAGTAATATTCAATTTACCTTCCAGGGCAAAAAACAATAACAGATAACTTTCAAAACCTCTTCCGAATTATGTTATAGAAGCCAATTACCGAATAATTGTGGTTGTAGTATGTATGGGAAGTAGTCATGTCTCTGGGTAAGCAGTTACAGTACTCTTGCGTCCTCGCCGCGCACCGTGGAAACATGAGCAATTTTTGTGTTAGATGCGGTAGCAAACCCGTGAGGAGTCTGAGGCCACGGCTACAGTAATGGAAGCTTCGGCAGAGCTACTCCGACATATTCCTTTTAAGCGTTCGCTGAAATCTAATTGCAGCGTATTTTCATGATATATGGTAAATGTCTACAAAACTTTGTACTGCTCGCCTAGCCAGGTTGTTCGCTGGTTGTCGGATCCGCCACTTAGAAACCGCTCCCAATGAAAAATAAACAACTGCCTCGTACTCTCTCTCAACGAACGAAGACCAAACTCTATAAGTCCCGAGGATATTGACATACATTGTGAGAAAAAAGTACCCGAAATTGTAAATAAATTTAAAATATTTAACTATTAATCAATATTTATTTTTTCGCCTTGAAAGTAATATCCACCATATGTAAACTTATGCCAACGATTTTTTTTAGCTCTCGAGACACTTTTCATAAGTACTTTTTGTGATGGTGTTCAGATCTTTCAGCGAATTTTGTTTTATAATCTTGATCTATTGAAAAAGAGTTTCATGGAGCGGTTTTCGTGTTTTTGATGAAACTAAAACACCTTAAGCCTTTTCCAACTTTCGAAACGATTTCACATAAAATTTGGTTAGGATTACCAAATTTGAAACAAATTCTTTGTTCGATATTTTTACCCATTGTAAAAATCGCAACGCTCTACTGAGGTAAAGGTTAAGGAATTACATGGGTTTACGCGTTTTAAGAATAAGTTAAAAATGTTTTCCTAAATTTTCACGTTTATCCAAGTAAAATTTTTGGAGATACAACTTTGAGAACTTGTGCGCTCGAGGCCAAGTGCACCGTCTTTAAACACGTTTTTTCTCGAAACAGTGTTTTTGAAGTCAGTTGGTAAGATTTCTCGAGAACTGCTCAACTGATCATTAAGGAATTTTTACACAAGTCTTTGAGATACAATTCTTAAATACTAGGACGAAGGATTTTTTTCGATTAAAACTATTTGAAAATATGAGGGATTTTTTTCGATTATAAGTATTTGGAAAAAATGTCGCGAAATTTTCACTAAAATTTTATTTTTTTTTTTGTAAAAATTTGTGGCAAAAATCCAAATTTCAGTTTTTTTCCTTCATCCAAGTTCAAAGTTAAGGTTTTAATTAAAACATCTATTTTTCACTTCAGATGATCCTGTAAGGAGTTATGCTGCCAACGCGGGCGCATTTTTTTCCGAGGGGTCACCGGTAATGGCGTCGCTGTGATAGAGTTTAAAATATTTTTTCTAAATATTTCAGAATTTCTTCGTTAATTGAGCATATTTCTAACAATAAAAATGTTTAATAAAATATTTAAATTTTTATATGAGAAGCAAATTGTTTAAAAAGACTGTTTCTTATCCGAGAAAACCCATGTAACCCTTTAAGTAGCTGCTGTAAACAGACAGATCGCGCTCATATTTGGTATAGTAATTAAAGACAGCCTTACCAACTGAGCAAAATAATATATTTTGAAATATCATTTACCCGTTGAATTTAATTAGAAACAAGAGACAGCGGCTGCGATGGCTTGGTCATGTTCTTCGGATGGAAGAAAACACTCCAGCTTTGAAGGTTTTCATTTCAGTACCCGCCAGTGGAAGCAGAGGAAGAGGCAGACCTCAAATCCTTTAGAGAAATCAGGTGGAGAAGGATCTGGCTGCACTTTGTACCTCCATTTGGCGACACATAGCGAAAAGAAGAAACGATTGGTACCGTTAAGTGTTAATTGTAGTATTGTCACATCATTACGCGGCATATGTCCCATGTAATAGGATTTTAAACTTAAACAATTGTAAAATAAAGGTTTTTGTCATTTTAAAATTCATTTTTACTGTTCAGGGTTAAATCGTGACTCATCACACTCAATGCAAAAAAGTGTCCTCTTTATTGTATACTCTACACGTCTTTTCTAAGTTCATTAACTATGTACATCTGTGAAAATTCTGGGTTAGCCCTAATTATTCTATCAACAATGGAAACCCTTTTTGGTTCAAACGAAATTACCACTTTCTTGTTTTGATTCGGTACAACATTAAGAAATAAACTTCTAAAAGCACGAAGTTTTATTTATTTATTTATTTTTTTTTTTGAAAAAAAAAAAAAATTACAATTAAAATCACATTAATCAGGAGAAGAAAAATTTCAAGCAAATATTCAAAAATTCGAAAATTTCGGCACGGGGTCAAAAATGCCCTGTAGGAAAAACATACACGAAATATGGGAAAGGGATTATTGCTATTTCGGCGATATCCAAAGGTTGTTTAATCGTGTTGATGTTTCCGGAAGGGCTTTGCTTCGAAATCGATGATTTTCTCTGTGGGGTGGCGTTAATATATCGCACGCGCAATATGTGAGCATAATTTTACCACGCATATGAATGCACAAATACAAACACATCACATCACCTTTAAATTGGCAATCATTTGTTGTTGGACACATCTGAATTTTTGTACTGAAGGGGATGAAAATTGCATTTGTGCGTACATTTCCCTATACTATTTATGTTTATATATATACATACATACATTCTATATTATATTATTGTCGCTCGACTTATTCGTCATAACTGCGCACATGTGTGTGTACGTTCATATGTTTGTTTGCTTGCAATAGCGGCAGAACTACTATATGAATAAAGGATCGCGCCAAATTAATGAATAAGCTGCTGATTAAGCCCATTCATATTGCTGCTAAGCTCGCAATACTGACTTAAGACCTCATATACAAAGTACACACCTGCCCGGTTACAGATTAGATCATTTGATATTTAATAAATACAAAAATTAAATGCATGTAATTGGATTTCATATTTTAGGGGTAAATTATTTTTAGAGAACAGCAAAGTTTAGTGTGTCTTTATGCAATTTACAGCTGTTTATTGGTGTTAGCACAAGTCACAGTAGGGCGAATGACTTTTATTTTTTGAGTATATTTGGGCAAGAGTTTGAACACATTGCATTAACTTTTGGTTTTGAATAGACTCGGGAACATGTTTCCACGAAATATTAGGAAGATAACTCTCTCTCTGACACACTTGGCATAAAGTCTTCTAGAATAACTAAAATGATTATATCATTAATGTAAGTAAGGGTAATTGGTGACCGATTTCACACATTTTGAACACTAAAAGTATATCAAATATTACACGTTAACTTGACTTTGTACAGGTATCTTACATGATGACCGATTGTAAGGTATAAGGTCAACCGGAAGTTTGAAAATCTTTTCATAGGGTTTACGTGTCTTACAGGTAGAGTTACACCGATTTAATTCACTATTGCCATTATCTCAGCCGAGGGTGAGAGTGTACACGAAGACAGACATATAGAACGACTTGACGCATTTTACGTGGATATCTTAAATTGAAACCTTATAAAATAAAGCCATTCCTCGCTGGCTCAATAGGTTTGTAAACAAGAAAGATTGCTGCATTTGGGACGAAGAGCAAACTGAAGAGCTGTCATTTCATCCAGTCACAACTGTCTGATGTGGTTTGTGGGACGGGGGAATCATCGGTCCATACTCCTTCCGTTAAGAACGTAACCGTCCATGGCGACCGTTATCTTGGCTTGATAACCGACCATTTTGTCCCTGAAGCTGAAGCTCGTGATTTCGGCGACACTTGGTTTCAACAAGATGTCGCCATTTCTCACACACGGCAATAATTAACTGAGAGAATACTTCGGTACGCAGATAATTTGACGTTTTGGGCGATAGATTGGCCAGACTTTCTTTTAGACATTTTCCTGTGAGGATATGTAAAGTCTAAAATCTATGCGCAGTGGAAATGCTCGAACGAGTCATCGAAAATTGGACTCAACTGTTGGACCATCTGAGACGTAGCCGCGGCCAACATTTGAAAGAGATAATCTTCAAAGACTGAATGCCAAAGTATGTTCTTTCGAATGATAATAAGCATTACCCATCAAATTTAAGGTTTCTGTGTATTTTTTTTCTTTAAAAAAAGAGGAAAACTGCGAAAATCATCATTTATTACGAAAATAAATATATTTTTAAATTTGTATAATATCACTTACAGATTGAGCGCTATTTGCGGAAAGAAGTGAGTCATGGGCACTGTGGTTTTTTATTTCGATAACGTTACTGGGTATATCTCTGTAAACTGATTCATATGGAATTTAAAAATCTTTTATTTTAGAGGCGTGGTTGTTACGATATCGCACCTTTTCACAACGTAACATACGAGTGGTGTGACAATATAATGCCCGAGATTTGGTGGAAATTGGTCGATTAGTTTTTCAGATATAAGATTTTTCTCCAATTTGGACGGTGTCAAGCCCATAGTACATTTTAGTTAATATTTATTATATTTAGTGAGTCATCGTTTCTTTAGTTGTTATTAATATAACCCTTTTATCATCGGATTTCACTAATTTTCATACCATCAGCGGAAGGACCAAAAGGATTCGCTTAATATAGATTTATGAGATATATACATACATTAAACTTATCGGTTCTGATCTTATCTGGTTATTTAAAAATCACAGATGCCCTTCTCTACTACCTACGATTCGCTTCACCAGATTTGTTTAGATTCATTTACGGCTTAGTTATACATTTTAAAGTTTTTACATAAATTACATTTTGTTGGCATATCAGCAGTATATATTTCAATATTTACTCAAGTTATCGCTTGCATATGTAGTAGGATGGACAAACAATCGGATTATTATTCACCTCGTCATCCAGAGTATTTTTAGTTGATACAAACAACCGTTATGATTTGCCATTTTTATCCTGTTTATTGGTAAGCGCTGGGTGTTGTCCGTATCAATACTATATTACTTTAAAAGTACTAACTGTTTAGGAAGTTTCACTCTTCTTTTACTACCAGCTGGCACAATATCAAATATTTTTAAAACTGGAAAAAAGGTGTCCAATCGGTTGACAGCAAAACCTCTTGACTTAGTTTAAGTTGTATACTTCTGTATCATCTATTAGAAGGGACATGATTAAAGATTTGGTCAAGAAAGAGCTTTATTTTTCAATTCAGTCCAAAGCAACATGTTTTGATAACAGTGATTAATCATTGGCCTTGAAGGCTAACATTGTTCAAGATACATTTTTTTAAGCTTCCCGATAGACGAAGTTGTTTACAACTTCCACAGACTGTGTGCATACTCTTATCTCCATAGAAGCCCGGCCTTTTATCCCAATTCATAGTCAATAATTTAACCTCAACGGCTTCATTTTACCGATTACGTTAAATAAAATAAGCGACGTTGCTCGAAATATGGTTTACCATCTGATCAAATTTGACCCGGACTGTGAAAGAAACACAGTTTTATGTCTCTTCATTTTCTTCGATTATAGCCGAGTCAACTATAGCGCTCTAGTTGTTCCTGCGCTTCGCCAATTGGAGATACCAAATGCACTCAGGTTCTTCTCGACGAAAATGCAGTGGAGGTGTTTCTTTTCCTCTGCTTCCACCGGCAGGTAATGAATCGAATAATTTCAAAGCTGGAGTGTTCTCATTTATCCGGACAACGTGACCTAGTCAGCGTAGCCGTTTTATCTTCCCTGAACTATGTAAATTTCGCCGATCATCGTTCCAACGATCGCGGTTGACAATGGTTTCGAACGATACAGGACTTTAATTTTCAATTGCCTACGCAGTCCAAAGTGGCATCTGCTGGCAAGAGTGATTCTGCGTCGAAATTCAAGGTTGATATTGTTGTTGATGTTCAAGCTACTTTCAAGATAGACGAAATTATCTACGTCAGTGACGTGTGAACCAAGTCGCGAATGCGATAACTGTTTGTTAGATGACAGGAAATATTTCGTCCTGTTTTCGTTCAAGATCTGTCCTTAATGTGTTTACAGTGGTCGTCTTCAAAAGATAGGTGTGGCCTCATTCTCTTTTGGGTTGGTTTCTACGTGGCGGGTCTCAAACCCAACCTACAACCTCGCTAGGCGAGTTGTAGGAAGTTTTTGACATATTTATATAGCGAGTCGCTTGCTTCAAGACCGACGTCCGCTTCCGGATGCAACTCTGGTAAAAAGACGCTGCAATTAGACTTCAGCGGCCCTTTAAACATGTCAGAGTGGCCCCGCTGAACCTTCGTCTCTTTTCGTAGCCAATACAAGCATGCCAACGTCTTATACACTTATTAAAAGCCTCGATTAGAATGGCTTGAGTGCCTTATTTTCAATCTACAACAGGGAAAGAAAATTACTGTTTACTAAAATCTTAGAGACTGATCAGTCTAACATCCCTAATACTAAAAAGTATGGAAAGGACTATCTCATCATAAGACAAATCTCGTCAAATCGTTAGGAGTTCTAGCAGCATCCGTATGTCAAAGGGAAAGCATTTGATACCGCCCTCCATGAAGTAGTTGGTACAACAGAATGTTCCTTAGAAAAACAAGCATCGAAGTGGAAGGTGCATACTAAAATGCCATCACGGCTGCACTGTTATCGGTTATTGATTCTTTTGACATTAATCAGAACCTGTTGGCCTGGTTAAGTCAAATGCTAAGCAATAGACAAGTCATGTACGATGGAAAAGGTATATAAATCGCTCACAAGATCAGTTGTAACTCCCGCAAGGAGGCATCTTTTCTCCCTTGCTTTGGGTCACCCTGCTCTACGAATTATAACTTTTTCTCGACAGGGAGAACTCCAAGGTCGAATACTTTGCAATTCAATCTGCCCTCTTTAAAGGGTAGAACTGTTGTACCCTCGAGCTCGGTCAAATATCTCGAAGTTATCCTAAACGAAAAACAAAGCTGAAAAAATACATTGAAAACAGGGCTTCCAACGCTCTTCGAATCTGGAACTCTTGCAAAAGAGCCATTGCCCCAAAGTGGGGTTTGTGATCCCACATGGTCTATTGGTTTTGTACAAGTGTCATCCGTCGCATACTAACGTATGATACAGTGGCATTATCAACAAAGTGCCCCATTTAACCCTTAGAACACTTCCAACTGGCCAGGCTTACTGGGGATTACGGGTGTAACAAAAAAAAAATCAAAACACTTCCACAAAGGCTTCGGAGGTTATTCTCGACATCCGACCAATATATGTACATATATTCTAGTAAGGTATGAAAAAATGCTTACATACAGGCGGCTAATGTAGGGTAAACACTGGAGCCAGGCTAGGTGTCACTACGGTCATGGTATCATACTCGACCTTGCTATTGAATTCGAGTTAAACTAGCAATGCAACCGAGAAAAGAAGACCTTATAGAAACTAAACACATATTTTTAATTTCTCAGTGGAGGAGTTTGGGCCAATGGTTCTGTGAACGTCAGTTCCAATAGCAAAATCTACATATTCATCGACGGCTCATAAGTGAAAAAGGAACGGGCTTCTTCTGTGGTAATCCATATAGAGAACTTAGCTTCAAACGAAATGACTACAATTCGGTATTTCAGGCAGAAATTGTGGACATAACAGAAGGTGCCAAGTGAACTTCAGCTCCTACAAGCAAGACCATAAACATTCTAGTTAACAGCCAAGCTTTAATTAAGGCCAGTCGTAAAGCCGTTATTAAGTCTCACTGTGTTAGTTTATGCAAACAATTACTAAGATTTTAGCATGTAACTCAGTTAATATCATCTGGGTACCCGGTCATATAAGAATAGAAGGAAATGAAGAGGCAGACGAACTGGCCCCTTGGTGGCAGATGGAGACCCAATTCCTTAGACTGCTACAGGCCATTCAGCTCTTTCAAGGATTGTTTGAACCAGTGGACCCTAGAGGAACACCTCAGGCATTGGAACACAAGCAATACAGGGCATACCACAAAGATACTTTGGGTATATTGATGGTGGACAGACTCAAAACCTATTACTCCTAGGCAAAAGGGAGATTAGCAACATTGTGGAGGTCATTACAGGGCACCTACCCTTAAGGGCCCACTGGATTCGGCGTCATGCAAGGTATGCGTGAAAATGATGAAACGCAGAAGCATTATCTATGCGAATGCCCAACCTTCGCCGGATGCCAATACACCAACTTAAAGGACATTGGGCAGCTGGGATGGAAAAGAATTAGGTTATTCTCCAAATCTTCTGAGTTGTCGGATAAGGCTATAATCAGTTACCATCCGGGAGTACAATGGGCCTAATGTTTGCCTAAGTCGGCCAACGTGGTCAGGTGCTTACACGCCTCCCCTTTTTCAAGCAACCATAATTAATGATAAATATCGCTCACGTCAGAGTTCTACAAAGCCACAGTAATATCCGCTAACTTTTATCAGTGACTTCAAATCAAGCTTTTATATTATGTTCAAAACGGCGAAAGTCCGCGAATTCCGCAATTTACTGTCACACAATTCTAATTACAAACCATTACTCTATATTGTCGCAAACGCTCCCCGCGCACTCAAGTCTCCAGCCACAGAGGTTGGCAGTCGACGCAACACAACTGACTGCCACTTATCCACAATTTCCACGTTTTTCAATATATGTAAGTGCTCATTAGCATCGGCGTTCGCAGCCTTCGCTCCACCACCTACTACATATTCTCACATACATACTTATACATAATCGTAAGTATGTGCACGCCATAATAGCATCGCATCGAGGCGGTAAACGAGTCGGTCTGCCGTGCAGCGGCGGCAACTGCTGTTTATTTATTCAGTTTCGACGCGAGTCCGACCCCAGTTATTGCTCACAGCGACAAGAAAACAAGAAACAGGATTCATGCGCGCATGACTTCACAATCGCGCCACCGCATAAAGTAGCTGGCTTTCCTCTGCTCGCCGCTCAACAGATTCTGCCTCCGCGTCTGATTCAACGTCATCGCGATATCGGCCGCAGCTTCAATTTTCAACATCACGCAGTTGATTTACAAATGTTTGTTTGTCATATATGTAAGTATGTACTATATAAAAACGTACTTGATGGTCTGCCCGTACGGGTACCGCCAGTGTTGCTTTAGCGCTGGCTGAGATGACTTCCGGTTGATGCGATCGCAGGTCCATGTACCGAAAGTGTACCGACGCAGCGCGATATCGTGTCTTATACTCGTACGTAAATGTGTAACGAAGATTCGTTAGGCCAGTGAATGGCGGAGTGTTTGCGAATGGCTGTTGTCCCGAAATGATCTAATGATGCGCCGAGACTATAGCTTTTTTACCTTGATTGTTCCCACATACGCACGCAGATGTGTTCACTTAGCTTAAAGTAGCTCAGGTTTCTACTCACTCCTTGTTATTGCTATTGTTGTATTTACTCACTGTTCCTTTATGGCCTTGTTAATATTATTCGTTTCATCATTCCATCACGAAGCTTTAATACTTTTGGTGGCAACGTGCTTGTACCTTTAATGAATGAGAACCAAAGATGATATCTCGTAAATAATTGATTCGTGTATGCCTACGTATATTTATTTATATGTATGTATATTTATTAAGACCCAGTTAAGTATTCGTGTATTCGGTCACTCAACATTTTAGGTCATCACATTTTAGAGCTTGGTTCAGCAGTACTGCGAAATACTTTCAATATGGGTTAGAAGGTTCAGTAATAATCTCATTCCTTTACAACCTATTGGCAGCCAGAAGCAGCAAAAAAAAACAGCTCAAATTAATATATAAAAGATTAATGAATGATCAAATTTGACCCGGATTGACATTAAAACTACATCGTACGAAGTTTAATACAAATATTTATTATTGCCTTCGGACTCTTGAGCCAATACAATCATTAAACGTTTAATCCAATTTTCCATTATGGTTTTTTTGATTCCGGCTTATTTTTGGAGCCCCATTCGCTAGATTGTCGAACCGTTTCGACGTTTTATTCACAAAATCAATTTTCCGTAACCAGTCATCATGCATTTGAAGCTACGTCAGCTACGTCTCTCCTATCTAATCGATGCCACTTTTGCAAAAATCTATTTGGAACGAGTCCAGCATTGATACACCTCAGACGCAAAATATTATCAAAATGTGTTGAGTAAATTTATAAGAGATGTTGAGGTACTAAAATTTTTCGGTTTATCATCGTTATTAGAAATGGACGGACGACTCGCATGAGGCAAGTTTTCAATGACTTCAGGACGTCGTTGTTCAATTTGTTCTTTTTTTTTGGAAAAATTGCCAGACAAACCTTTGCGTCGTAAACAAACACCGTAATTGACATTTGGAAGCCAAACTGGATCAGTCCGGGTCAAAATTGATCAGATGCTATTTGTATAGTTCTTATGGATTCTCACAGAATTGTCTTATATATATGAGAAGGGGGAATATCTGAGAATACACAAATAATAACGAAAAATTTTGAAATATGCTAAGAAGTCTGGCGGGCGTTTGAGGTGTACGGATTACGAATTTGAGTTCAAAACTTTTCCATCACATACAGCTATTTTTGTGATTTTAGTAAATGGTGGTAGTTTGACCCCTACACCTCTTGACTACATCACAAAAATTCTACGTATTAGGAAATTTTTACTATCATTTTCGGTGTTCGGAAAGAACAAAACCAAAGAGGATGGAGTCATGTGTAGATGTTCAGGAAAGTTCTCTGATTGCTATTCACTTGGGAGTGGCCAGATATGGCTCAAGCAGTTCAAGACTTCCAGTCTGAGACCAGGTATCCTCTGGGTAGCCAAAGAACATCAGTTTGAGGCCGAGCTAAGTGAGAAGGCGAACCATCCCTCCCCAGGATTGTGTGCTAAGTTTGGGACCCGCCAGGTAAAAAGCGGTCTCAATAAAAATGAAACAACAGCCTCGGAAGAGAAGCCCCCTTTTGATGACGACCATGGCAAACGCATTTTCTGTTTTAGCAACCCAAAATAAGCAAGAAACCGTCCTAACATCGTCGTTTTGCTGCTGTATATTAGTGTTATTATTCTGAAGTGAAGAAAGGGAATAAGCTGCTTTGAGCTTTATGGTCATATTTTAGTAAATTTCACACTTGACTTCACGACATCTGTCGTCTGCCCTTTTCTTCGTGCGGATTTGGAAGCGGTAATTCCCATACCAATTTGAGACAACTTGATGAGACTTGGCAAGTATACTCGTATAAAACTAATTAATTAATAGCAATGCTACTTTCTTAAATGGGCGCAAAGGACCATTGCTGCGCTTACACACCGAGCCCATCTATCCCTACATAATAAAAATGTAGAGGTACGTATGTATATCGTCTACTTCTAGATCGTTCCTGTTGGGGTGTCATAATCAAATTATGTGAGAATAATGCCATATAATCTGATTCGCCACCAAAAATATGAGAATTCGAAATATGTATATTTTCTCCATGTCTTTTTTAAAACTTATTTTTCGGATATTAAGCACTACTTAATACTGAACAGCGTGGGAACACCTCGAAATATTTCACAAACCCTGACTTTTACAAATTTTATTCGTAGTCTCTAATGGTCGGTTGTACCCGCAATTAGGCGCTCCTTACTGGTTTGAGCCTGATTGCCCAGCAACTTATGTATTTAATTTATTCTTATTTTGGGGAGATAAGAGGGAGCCACTCATCTGTTCACTCAACATGCGTAACGGCTCAAAAAATTTGTCTCACAGTAAGTGCCTGGCTTTATGGTGTGCTTCTCCCAAGGGATTATAAGAGATATTTATGAATGTATGTATTTAAGTATATACATACATGGTACAAGCACTTACATATATGATGTATTTATGTATGTTGGGGAGCGCACATTTACGAAAGCGACAGTGTGTATTTTAAATGCTTGTTCCATAAATATGTGCACATATACATGCACATTAGTTCGCTGGTGGGAGTATTTTGATAAATGCAGATGTATGTATAATGAACATACGATTAAACCCACGATTCAGCAGTGAATAATATTTAAACATGAAATTTCTTAGTTTTTTTGCTGTTATTTATAAAAACTTGTTCTTTGATGCAGTGAGTTGAATATTAAATTTAATGAAAAATATTACAAAAGTATTAAGGGCAGCTACTGAAAATAATAATCTTTGAACAAAATTCTATCCCGACGATGGAACGACATATACGAGGGCGGGCCGATAAATGCGTAGAAAGAGTGACTTATAGACTTATAGAGTTTGGTCTTTGTTCGTCGAGAGAGGACTTTACTTCTCAATTGCCTACTCAGTCCAAAGTAATACCTGTTGGCAAGAGTTATTCTGCGTTGGATCTCGATGCTTTCACTGTTTTTGGTGTTAATACTGGTTCCAAGATAGACAAACTTATCTACAAACTTCGATGTTATGACTGTCAACAGTGCGTAGGAGCCAAGTCGCGAGTGCGACGACTGTTTGTTTAATGACAGGACATATTTCGTCTTGCCATCGTTCATCGTTCCAGACCCATTTGCTTTGCTTCCTTATCTAGTCTGGAGAAAGCAGAACTAAGGCAGCAGTTGTACACTCAGAGAATATTGTTCTGCAGCTCAAATTATTTTCCCCAGAAGCAGATTAAAGAAGTCGCACGATAGGGAGTCTCCTTTTCTGAAGCCTCATTTGGCATCGAATGGCTCAGAGAGGTCCTTCCCGATCCTGACGAAGCTTTTGCTATTGTTCAACGTCAGTTTACACAGCCGTATGAGATTTGTGGAGATACCAAATTCAGACATAACGGCATAAAGGCAACTATTTTCATGCAGTCGAAGTCGACGAAAAAGTAGTGTGTGTCGATCCCCTTTTCATGAGCTATATATATATCAGCCGTAGCTGAGAGTGTACACGAAAACCGTGAAGAGTCGATTCGACGCCGTTCGCAGCAACTCGACTGACGTATTGATCGACTTGATACATTTTGCGTCGTGATTTTAAATTAAAAGCGTACAAAATATAGCCGCTTAACCTTCCCAAATAACATCGCTTCGTTCTATGCGCTCTTGAAATGTTCCACGAGTATCCGACGTTTTCGAGCCAAATTCTGGATCAATGGGTATGTAAACAAATAATACTGCTGCATTTGTGACGAAGAGCAATCTGAAGAAATTCAAGAGCTGCCATATCATCCCGCAAAAGCAACGACTTTTTTGTGGTCCGGTGGAATCATCGGTCCATACTTCTTCAAAAATGACGCCGGTGAGAACGGTACCGTCAGTAGCGACCGAGTTCGCGCCATGATAACCGACTACTTGATGCCTGAAATTGAATCTAGTGATCTCGCCGAAATTTGGTTTTAACAAGACGACGCCACTTCCCACACATCGCAGCATTCAATGGATTGATTAAGAGAATGCTTCGGTGAGCAGATAATTTCACATTTTGAGCCGGTGGATTGATCACCAAGATCGTGTGATATCACACCGTTAGACTATTTCCTGTGAGGCTAAGTAAAGCCTAAATTCTATGCAGACAATCCCGCTTCGATTCAGACCTTGGAGCAAAACATCACGCCTGCCATTCGGCAGTTACCAGTCGAAATGCTCGAACAAGCCATCGAAAATTGGACTCAACGAATAGACCACGCCCAAAATTTGACAGAGATAATCTTTAAAAAATAAATGTCGAAGAATGTTCTTTCGAATGTTAATAAATATTGCACATTAAATTTGAATTTTTTGTGTTTGTTTTTTTTTTGGGAGAATTTTGAAAATAGATACATCGGTAAATTACATACATACATATCCATATGTTATGTTCTGTTACTGAGTAGCCTTTTTATAAACTAATCTTAACCATTTCCCAGCTTTCTATACTTTTAAATTACACAAAATTCGAAAGCTGCGATTACAGATTACAAAACATAACCAAGATTATCTTCTTGACTCTTAATTGTAGCACTTCTAGAGCGATGTTGTTGTTCTATTAGCGACAGAAAACATTTCTGAAGTAAATGGAATAGTCCCTGGCCGGCTAAAAATTCGAGTCCGTTCCGCAGAGCCGGTGATCGATTCTTCATCATCTATGGTAAGTACTTTCTTCTTGTGTCACTAGCGCAGTTATTGATGTAGTGATGGAGTGAGCGCGATCCCAGTATGGAGAATTTATGAGAGATTTACGAAATTTTGTTAGACGATATGGCCGATTGCAAAAAGTAATTTTTCGAACAGATAAGAAAGTGGCAAGTATTCAAAATGACATTGCCACCATTCATATGTATAGAAACGGAGAAGCTTTTATGCGAATGTTTATTGTTTTCGTTAAATGAAATTAAAAGAGCACAGTTTTTTTTTTATTTTCATACATAATTCAATTATTTTATTGAAATCACTTAATTATTTGTAATTTTACGAAAATATTTGTTCTTTTTTGCATTTAAATTTTCTGAAAAATTTAGTTTTCAACATACATATATACATACATAGCCTTACATATGTATTTCTATTCCATTCTAATTCTAAAAATGGTATTTTTTTAATTTTATATAAAATACAATTCACTGTGTTTCACAAAATTCAGTCAGGGACGGGGAGCAGATATATTTATAGGTTATTTAAGGGTGGGTAAAGCTACACACAAACATACGCATAACTGTTTTATTTATGTACATTTCCCTCCTTACGCCTACACTGCTCACACACACACACACACATATTGTGTGCAAATATGCGTGTGTGAACATTTTCGTCGCAATACCGTGAACGAATACCTTTCTACGCTAGTGTTAGTTTCATTTTAGCATTTAATAATAATAAATAAGCAAATATAGGTAAAGTGGATAACAAAAACAAGAACCAGTTTAAACAGAAACAGTTTTCAACTTACTGCTTAATTAAAGTATTACTAAACTATAATTAAACGAATATATGTATATGTGAGCGTGTATGTATACCACACATACGTACATACACCCGATTACGTGTACTCGCACACCTAAATTTATTCATTTGAAATGTTTTCTTTTATTGATTAGGCAAACCGCCAAATGCACACACCCGCCGCACAGCGGGAATTGAATTCCATAAGCGCTGTTTGGACGAGTTCATTCATCTCCAAGTGCATCTCCACCGCCTTCCGTACATTCATTTTCATTTGGCCTTCGTCGCGTTTGCGCCACCGTTGCTGCTGTTGTTGCCATTGCTGTTGCTGTTGCTATTGACAACGGTGGTCGTTGTGTTGGTGCTGCCCGCGTTTGACTTGGTGGTTGCGCTGCCGCTGGTTGACGCAACGGGTGACGCTTTCGGACCTGGGACAGCCAGTGCTTTGCCGCCGCCCACGCTACCAGCACTATTGTCTAACGGCTTATCGGCAGGGCCGTTTTTAAACTTTTGCATGAACTCATTTAATGCCTCGGCGCGCTGCATGCGCGTGAACTGCTCCAGCATGAAGGCCTGCTGATAGCTGTAGTGGTGACTCAATTGTTGCGGGTTCGCATATGGGTAGAACATGCCGCCGGGTTGTGCGGCGGCCGCAGCCGCTTGCACCTGTGCGCGCAGCAGATTATCCTTGAAGAGCTTGCTGAAGTCGGCAGCGGAGACGTTGCCCAAGTGCGACGGCATGCCGGGTAGGCTGGCGGCCATGGCGGCAACTTGAAGCGGAGTGGGCGGCATGTTGGGCATGGTAGGTAGGCTCGGCAATGATGGCATTGCTGGGGGCATGCTGGGGTGTGGTGAATGCACGAGCTTGTTGGCGTTATTGCTGGCGTTCGGCGATGACATTGGTGCTGGCGTGATATCAGACTTGGCGTTCGTTGACAACTTAGATGATGACTGGTGTGCCGGTGCAGGGGATTTGTTGGACTGTGGTATGTTGGGTTTTGCGGCGCTTAACGCATTCGGTGATTGTCCGTTTTTGGGCTGTTGATGTGCCACTTGCGGTTGTGGCTGTTGTGCACCTGGCGACTTTTTAGGCGGCGATACTTTCTTAGCGGCATGTACTTTCACCGCTACACCGCTTGGCGCCGAATAAGTGCCTATAATGCTGCCGGTCGTTACCTTCGGCGGTACAATTTCCGGTATGGAGGACGCAGGATTTTGTCGCGGCAAAATCGGGCGGAACTTCTTGCTCGCATCGACAGCGGTGGCGCTGTTCGGCGATTTGTGTGTGTTCTTGCCGTTTGGTGACACGTTACTTTTCTCGGGGCTTTGCAAGGGTGATTTCTTCTCTGCGCCCGCTTTTTGTTGCTCCGCTTGTGGTGATTTCAGTGGCTCCATCACCTTCATATTGGACTTTTGCTGGTTGTTGTCATTCGCGTGTTTTTGGTTCATCTGACTCGGTGCCGAATTCGATTGTGGTGACTTGGCTGTGGTGTTTTGGGTGGCAGTTTGTGTTTTATTCGCGCTACTCGATGTGTTGTTGTATGATGATTTTGATGCATTGCTCTGCGATTTTTGCGTAATGTGCGACAAAGTTGTGGTGCCATAATTGGTGGATTTTCCCTCGGCGTTGTCACGTTTCACAGGGGAGCTTGTGGTGTTTGCGTTCGTCGATGGTGGCATAAGCAGCTTTAGCGAAGAGGCGTGTGGAGTTGCTGGCAACTTTTGCGCCGGTGGTGAGGCTCGTTTGCTTTGTTCCAAAGCGTCGCTAGACTGTTCAGGCAGTTTAAGGATCTCAATGTAGTTATTCACAGGACTCTTATGTTTTGGATGCGAGGCATTATTTGTCTGCGACTCGCTATCTTCCCGTGTGATGGTAATCGAGAGCGATGAGGGAATGTTTATGTTACAAGAATTGAGTAATGATTTCACTTTCAATTGCTTCTCTGGCGGATCTTCTGGACTGGGACTGCGCGCGAAGGGATAAACACGTTTGGGTGCCTGCTGGTGACCACCACCAATATCCATTGGTTTATAATTGGTGTTGTGAGAGGGCGAGCTATTACCGTTTGTGGTACCAGTGTTGGTGTTATCTTTCATAGTGGGTGGCGCGGGGAAAAGTCCGGCCATTTGGTTGTTCGCACCCCCTAATATACTTTGCAAGAAACTACCACTACCGCCAGATGGACGCGGTGTATATTTGTACGTTGGAACTGTGGGTATATTATAGTTCGGCATGTACTGCGGAGAGCTAGGCGAGTATATTGGCGAGCTTGGCGTGTACATTGGGGTACGACAACCGGGAGGAGCCTCATTGCCTTTCGATTTTGAGGCATTAAAAAGCGCCAGATTAAGATAATTATTCGAATTACTGGTTTTGCCATTCTTTGCACCCAATTTGTTGGCACTGCCCGCAATGCCGTGGCGCTGCTGATTCACACTTTGCGATTGTGGTTTGGTTGTTGGCGCAGGTGGTGGTCCCATCAGACTATTATCGGCGGTGATAGTTGTGCCACCTGTAGTGCTCTTTGGGCCATAGACTTTCCCGGATGACTTCGTATTGCTGGCGATTGATTTGATTTCAGTGCCTGCGTCCTTCAGCAGCTTATTGACGTCACTTGGAATGTTAGCGAAGGGATTTGGACGCGTCGATTTCGGCAGAATTGGTTGGTAACGCTTCGCAATAGGTGTACGATTTCCTGGCGCAGCCATCTCAACACGGGGCATGGACTGCGGTAGAGGTATGGAATTCATTTTATGCACTGCCGAAGTATTCAGTTTACCAGAAACTTTTTTCGGCGGCAGACCAATTGGTGGACGCATAATTGCTTGGCTGTTTGTTGTTGAAGTTACTTGGTTAGTTTTGGAATTGGGCGTTGTTGTTGTTATAGTGTAACTTGTGGTAGCCGGTGTGCTGTTGGTGGTTCTTGCTGGCGGAGGCATAAGAGGTTTTTCATTGGATGGACTAGTCGGCTTAGCGACAGGAGATGAATTTTGTTTTGCTGTGTTTGCAATCGGACTTGGTGGCAATTTAATTTTGAAATCTTCAGCCGGTAATGGCGGCGATAATTTTGGCTTCTTGGCCACATTCTTAACAGGTTCCTTAATTTTGCGTTTAGACGGTATGACGGGCCCTTTGAAAACGGTGCTGATTGTCGTCTTTAGCGAATCGCGCGCGCCACATGTTGGTGACTTAACAACCACCTTATGGGTAAACGCTGAAGAGCTCATGCTTTTTGGTGATTTTGGTGATTTCGGCGATTTCTCATTTGTTTCGTTTTTGACGGCTTTGATCGGTGTTAGTGAAAATGACTTGAGAAACTGTGACTTTTGTTCCTCCTCAATGGTTGAGGCAGATACAGGCGACTTTTCATTTGATCTCGGTGGAGTCTTCGCTAATGGACTTATTTTCGTCTGTGGACTAATTTGTTCGGCTTTTATAGTTAGTGGTGGCACCGTTAGCGGACTAGGTGTCTTGCTTTTGCGTTCACTGTGCGGTGAGTTTTTGGGACTGGATTCTTTATCTCTTTTGCTTTTCTGCTTCCACTCCTTTTCGGGGCGTACCGGCTTAGTTATTTCACGACGTTGTGGATCGGACATATTTATAATTGTCACACTATTATGCTTCGATAAATCAATCTTTAACTTAATATTTTCGACTTTACGTTCATCACGTGGTTGTTCGGCGGCTTGCTTTAAAGCCTCCTTGGCTTCACGTTTCTCTTTGGACGATTTCGGCGAGTTATGCGAGTTATGCGCATTTAGTGCTTTTTCGGCTTTGCGCTCAGCCGAAGAGTTGGAGTGTGAGCGTTTGATATCTGTACCTGAGCTGATCGCAGAAGATTTTGTAACCTTGGCTGGCTTTGTCGGTTTAACGTTTGCTTCCACAATCGTTTTAGCCTTCAATTCCTCAGGCTCTTCAACTTCCTCTTCTTTGATATGTTCTGGCGTCATAATCAGTTGCTCGTTAGTTTTTAAGGCCGACGCAACTGGTTTCGGAATTATTGTCATGGCATCTGGTATAGGCGAAATGGTTTGTGGAATTTCGTTACTAGGAATTTTCGGTGATTTGACTGTTGTAGAGGCATCTACAATCTCATCCTTAATTTCTACCGGTTCTGGTGCTGCTGCAGGCATTATGGCGGCGGGTTTACGTGCCTTTACAATTGGACGTAAAGAACGTTTTACACGAAAATAGAAACGCATTGGCGCATCACGTTTCCATGTGTAAATGTAAGCCACATCCATGAGCGTGTAGTGATCGAGCAGCACTATCGTCTTCACCTTGTACATTATGTCAATGTTGAAGCGCTGCGTGTCGATATCGAATTTTCCGTGTACGAACTTCTTCAAGTGTCCAACAGTGCACATGGCGGGACACTGCAGGTAACGTGGCTTCAACAATTCGCCGTAATCGCTGTTCTGACGCACAAGTTCACTATAAGAGAGCGAAAGAAAAGATGGAAAGGTCCAGAGTTGTAGCATTGTGCGTTGATAATAATTGGGTTGTGGAAAGTAATTTAAATGAATGACTTAAATGTGCAAATGAAGTGCTACTAGACTTCGTATATATTTTTATAAGTCTAAAGTTTATATTTACTTATACATATACAATACATAAGTATGCAACGGTTGGGTTTAAGGTGCTTTGTGACCAGGACCAAGTAAATGGTTACTTACTCTGTGTCTGCGAACTCCAACGATAAGGACATGCAGTCTGAGGGACTGAAGATGAGGTGTTCGGTGTCTTCGCCACGTTGCTCCGGTGTAGCCATAGCTGCGTCGGCTGGCCGATCCTTGTAAAAGGCGCGTTTACGCATCAATTCTCTCTCATAGAGACCGGGTACAAGTTTATAGACGATGGCTTGCAACGTCGTGTCGGGCCTGGAAATAAAAAGGGATAATGTGGTGAATAATTTTGAATTATTGATATGTACATATGTACATAAGTATGTATAAATATAATTTAAATATACATATAAATCAACGTGGCTCTCAGTTTATGACAAATCGATGTGAAATATCGCAAACGTTCTTTTATCCCAAGAAAGGTGCTCATTTGTCGTAAACGCCACTATTGCGTCACTACAATACATACATATGTAGCTGTCTTTTAAGAATTTGCATGGGTTTACGGGTTTCAAAACATCGAGTTTTTATTGTCTTATTAAATTCTACAACCTCTGGAATATTGTCCTAAATCTTCTAGTTGATCCGAGTAATAGATTCGGAGATACTGTCTTGAGAACTCGTCCGCTCGAGGCTAGCTAGGCTAAGTGCGCCGTCTTTAAACTCGTTTTTCTTGAAACTGTGTTTTTGAAGTCAGTTGGCAAGATTCCTCAAGAACTACTCAACCGATCTACATGAAATTTTACATAGGTCTTTGAGATACAATTCTTAAAAACTTGTTTGAAGAATGTTTTTTCGATTAAAACTATTTGAAAAAAATGTCTTGAAATTTTCACCGAAATGATTTTTTGCAAAAATTTCTTCCAAAAGTAGAATTTTCAGTTTTTTTCCTTCGTCCAAGTTCTAAGTTAAAGTTTTCACTAAAACACATATTTTTCACTATCCTATAACGAGTTATCTTGCCAACGCGGGCATCTTTCTTCCGAGGGAGTTTAAAATATTTTCAGAGTTTCTTTGTTATTAGGTTATGTTTGTAACAATAAAAAATTTTAAAAAAATATTTAATTTTCATATGAGAAAAAATTGTTGAAAAACGGCTCATTTTACCCGAGAAAACCCATGTAAGCGAAACTTTTTTCTTTGACAAGATATCTTCACGAAATTTAGCATGGGTTATTATCGGTCCAGTGTAATATAGAGCTGCCATGTACTTAGCGATCACAATAAAATTTTTGTATGGACACTTTTTTTATTTGTGAGTCGTATTCTAGCTGCGGTGCACCCGAGTTTCACGTTTTTAACCCTTTTTTCATCATGTTTACGTAATACCAACGGATTAAACTCTTTTATTATTGCATATTGTCTCAAACAGATACTTACATATGTATGTGTACTAAAGACGTAATCTGCTCAAAGGTCGTATAATTCTCGAAAGTCAATGCCCTGGAAATCCTAACCACCCATCAAGTTAGAAAAAATCGCATTTAATAGCTTCGATTTGGCCCCTTTCAAAGCGCACTGCCTGCAACGGTTGGGTTTAAGGTGTTTTGTGACCAGGGTGATAATACACATATGGGCGAACATACATACATACATATATACATCATATGTACATATGTATGTATGCACATGTGTATTCAAATGTAATGTGGTGTGAAAAAGTTTTCATCTTCCACAAGGCGAACGAACCTACCAAACCAACGGCAATGCTGTAACATGCTTGCTCACACATTTATATACAAATACATATGTGGATATGTACACAAATGAGTACATTTGTATGCGCGTATGACTGTGTTTCGCCCTTCCTAATCACAAATATTTCAGCAATGTTTCATTTGAGTACCGAAGCATTTGGCTAATGCAAAGCGCAAACAAATAAATGCTGTGCACACAAATGCACACATATTTATGACTACAAGCATACACACACATTTATATGTACATAGTATGTACAAATAGACACTAAAAGATACCAAAGACATTTGCTGACGACAACATCATCAATGGTGAGGCAAATTCAACAACAACAACAACAACACCACATAACAGTAATGGTGTCGTAGCTGATGGAAATGTTGATGCTGATGGCAGGAGCGACGTGGCGGGTGACTTTATCAGCTTGAAAATGTGCAAAGGAGCATGATGACTATGGGAGAGCGGTGCGCGCAGCGTTTGTGCCTGTTGCCCACCGTCGCTGCGGGAATCTCGGCAACAATGACGACAACGCAAACACAACATTGCATTTCGGATACCGCGCACATTCGATATAGCAGCACAGCAACAATAACAACTACAACGTCACAATGATAACGAAAGCAGTGGTAAAGAGAAAAAAATTTAAATCCAATGAAATAAAATCAAGAAATGTAAATAAAACAATAAACAATGACTGCACTCCGACCCGCAACACCCGAACCCAAATGAGCGAGCGATAACCACACTAGCAGCGCTGAGCGTATTAAAAACGCGAGAGCACAATTTTGTCCCAAACATACGAACACTTCAGCATTTTTTCTCAACCAATTTTTTTTGTTCACATTTGTGTACCTTTTTCGTCAGTACGTTTTGTGTGTTCCTTCGTCACTTTATCATGCCATTCCTCTCGTTTATCGTGCATTTGAATGCCTACTTTCTTTGTTTTGCTACACATTTGTGCTGTTTTTTTCCTTCGCATTTCGGTTTGTTGTTTGCCTGAGAACGAAATGGGATTCCTCAAAATGCGCGCCAGAGAATGGGATGTTTGACATCGAACGGCACGATGTGGAATCGGCACATTACTAACCATGCAGCTCACTTCACTGGTTTATGTAAGTCGTTAACAGCTGTGCTCGCAACGCAAAAGCCACAGTGTGTCAGCCCCAACCGCATACTGCCAACACACACACACACACATCCATTTACATGTGTGGAAATGCATGCCGTCGGCAAATCGAAGCGAAACCCCGCCCGCCAGTTAATTGTAAGTGTTTACGGCGCTGCATGCGGTACCACTGCAGCGTCCAAATAACGAGAGATGTGCCAAAAGCGGGTTAGAGCTGACAACAAAGACTCAATGTCGAGATGCTTAAAAATAGCAAGGGCTTGTACACGTAAGAAAGCAGAAAAAATAACACAAGGTAAGACTTAAATTCGCTTAATTGGCATTTTGATTATGTTTCCGGAGAGCGAGTTTTATTTTCCCCCTCCAGCGAACCGTTTGTCTTTGCGCAGATTGCATATGCCATTTTTTGTCACTGCTATTTCTATGTACATATCCACATATGTACACACATTCTTATACCAAACTGTATTTTTTTACCTTTGGCAGCGAATTCTGACTGCAGATTCGCCCCTTTTTATGGCACTCGGAAGCCGTGCTTTAACACATACGGACACATATAGTACATGCATGCGGCTATCGGCCACAATCACACATGCCACATTACATGGCCCTAGATGCCCCGTTAATCAGATCATATCGACAATGCACGAGCTTGTCCCGCAACTGCCGCCGTCGAAGGGATGTAATGCAATGCGTTGAAGTGATTTCTGCGCTCAAAGGAGGGTGACTTTGCGCCAGTAGATTCCGTGTAAAATAATTTCTGCGAAGATGAATGAGGTGTGCGTTTTATCTACTACCGGACAGCGAAGACGCTGATCAAGGAGGAAATAAGTAACGAGAAAAATACTTTGAAATGAAGTAATTGGCAAGATTAATAAGAATAGCAGTGGATTGTATTTCTTTTGGTGTCTGGGAACATCTGTACATTTGCACATCTGTATGTATGTATGTGTTTTGGAAGGATTTCCTATAAATGATTAGGGTGTACTCCTTGCAGTTAACTTCACGTACGGATATGAAACTTTTGCCTGGCTGTCTCATACAAAAACCTGAATTTCATTGTTAAGAAGGATTGTGCCGATGCGAGCACAGTAGACCAGGTTCTATACGTATATAATAAGGCATTAGTCACATGTCGGTTCATCAAATTGATTTTTGAGTTCTCCTCTGCTAATATAGTTGCTTTTGGTTAAAAAAAAGTATAAATTAAATAGACGAATTCACATCTGTGCAACCTGCATTCTTCTTCACATTCTGCCTTTTCTTTGTGATAATGATTATTTCAATATCTCTAATTTATTCTTAGCAGTTCTAGGCTCGAAGGAATAATACATATATATAATATTTAATATATCGTCACCTGGAATGCAAAAAAACCTACCTCTGACAACGACTTTCAATTTTTGTTTGATGATACAACGTTTTGCATTGTATGTGACGATATGTACATACATACATATGAATATTATTGCAATAACTGGTATTTAATTGTTTATATCTAAGTTTTAAGTCCAATTATTCGAAATCGCTGGTCTGGGGAAAGTCTACTTTAATACGAACAGAAGTATTTGTGTGCTAGAAAGTATTGAGTGACGGTCGTAAAGTCATGGAAAATTTCTCTCAAGCGATTCAAGCATTAACCTTTATTAAATACGATAACACTAAAAGAGTTAAAGAAGTGGTTGGATATCCCCGTGTTGACATCGGAGAAACAGGAGAGGATCTCAATATCGACTCAACGTGCCAATAAATGACTCCAGTAGTACCAGGTAGGTTTTCGGAAAGTGCAAAAGAACAGCTGGTACGACGAGGAGTGCCGTGTCGCAGCGGAGAGAAAACAGGCTGCCTACCTCGCAACGTTACGATCGACCACAACACGTGCGGGATGGGATAGATACCGAGAGTTGAAGAGGGAAGCAAGACGCATTTGTAGACAGAAAAAGAAAGAGGCTGAAATGCGTGAGTACGAAGAGCTTGATAAGCTGGCCGACAGGGGTAATGCTCGAAAATTCTACGAAAAGATGCGGCGACTTACAGAAGGTTTCAAGACCGGAGCATACTCTTGTAGAACCCCCAAAGGTGATCTAGTCACCGATGCCCAAAGCATACTTAAATTATGGAGGGAACACTTCTCCAGCCTGCTGAATGGCAGTGAACGTACAACGCCAGGAGAAGGCGAACCCGATTCCCCAATCGATGACGATGGAGCAGACGTTCCATTGCCCGACCATGAAGAGGTTCGAATAGCAATTGCCCGCCTGAAGAACAACAAAGCTGCAGGGGCCGACGGATTGCCGGCCGAGCTATTCAAACACGGCGGCGAAGAACTGGTAAGGAGCATGCATCAACTTCTTTGTAAAATATGACCTCTTTCAGCGAATTAAAAGACAGCAGCTACGCTGGCTAGGTCATGTTGTCCGGATGGATGAAAACACTCCAGCTCTGAAAGTATTCGACGCAGTACCCGCCGCGGGAAGCAGAGGAAGAGGAAGACCTCCACTCCGTTGGAAGGACCAAGTGGAGAAGAACCTGGCTTCGCTTGGAATATCCAATTGGCGCCACGTAGCGAAGAGAAGAAAAGAGTGGCGCGCTGTTGTTGACTCGGCTATAATCGCGTAAGCGGTGCCTACGCCAGTAAAGAAGAAGAAGAAGTACCAAGAGACCAAAGAGATCGAAGATAGATGCTTGAAAAAGTAGATGAAGACCGCATACTCATCTGGTTGGTACTGGTGACGACATGTGGGTTTATGGTGTGAGCGGTAAAACCTAAGAGTCATAAGTAAGCACGACAACTAGGCATAAATTTGAGTCACAGAATTAATCCGGGAGGCATTTTTGCTTGGGAACTGGTTTATTCATCAATGTGCAAAAAGATTCCAACTAAATAATACAATACAAAACTTTAGGTTGGAGCAAGTATGCAGTTTTTGTTGATCTGGGAGTAACTATGGACCCCAAACTCAGATTTAATCTTCACGCATCTTCCACGGTTTTTAAAGCTAAAGGCGCTCTTAGTTTTGTTAAACGTTGGTCCAAAGAATTTAGAGATCCGCTTACCACAACAATTATTTTTACATCTCTGGTGAGGCCTATATTAGAGTATGCATCTGTGGTTTGGAATGCTAGTTACCAAGTCCATTCGGATAAGTTAGAGTCCGTTCAAAAACAATTTTTACTTTTTGCTTTAAATCTTCTGCATTGGGATCCCAGTTTAAATCTTCCTCCCTACACTAACCGTTTAAAACTTATAAATCTCCCGACACTCGCTAGTCGTAGGGAGATGCTTGGTGTAATAATTCTTGTAAAACTCATGAATGGGTCAGTCTGTAGCCCATCTCTCTTATCTAATATTAATTTTAACATTCCCGCCCGCTCTACCATGTAGTTTAGACCCTTACTTTTAAAATTTTCTAGAAGGAATTTCGAGTTAAACGAACCATTCCGTCATATATGTCACGATTTCAATTCTCATTCCAGCACATATGATCTAACAGACTCACTCATTACTATTAAAAAAATTATTTTATCTACTCTTAACAAGTAACATTTAAAAAT
The DNA here is from genome assembly GCA_037783105.1 of Bactrocera zonata. Taxonomy (NCBI): domain Eukaryota; kingdom Metazoa; phylum Arthropoda; class Insecta; order Diptera; family Tephritidae; genus Bactrocera; species Bactrocera zonata. The sequence goes on along the minus strand of JBAWJQ010005412.1, from coordinate 30,015 downwards.
TATAAACTTTAATTTAATTCTTAATTTTGGCTGTTGAAATTTTTATTTCTGTAGCTGAGCAGCTTAAGATCCCAACGCTCGTTCGTGGATTGCGCCCCTCGCGTCGATTTGGCTGGAGGAGGGTAATCGTTGGGTATAAGAAAAAGAAATATTTTTAATTGGAAATTAATTAAGAAAGCCTGATTTTCACAGGAAAACAGTCAGACTTATCAGATGGGTATGCACAGGGCCTTAAAAAGAAAACCGAGGTCCGAGAATAATTGTAGCGAATTGTTGGAGAAATAAGTCAGAAGGCCTCCCTGGCCTCCTCCTACGTTCCTGGGTATACAGGTATGTGTATGTATACGAAGCTCTTTCGCACTTAGCGTACATATTTACATTTCCATAAAAAATATACTTATATAAAATATGTTGTACTCACTTTATATTAGGCTTCGCCGTGTTTATCATCATTTCACAGCGTGGGCAGTACTGTTCAGTCCGCAAATGTTTGATGAGGCAACTGTGGCAGACTGAAAAAAGAAAAAAATTAAAATAATTAATAAAATATAAACCACATGTACGTAAGCATGTCGCATGTATGTAAGTATATAAGAGTATGCGGAGTATGCAGTACTTTTCTTTGGGGTATAACCCAACCTTGAACAAAAAAATTACAAATATACGTTTCTATGTACTACATATATTTTTTGTGGTTGTTCTGTGTAAAAAAATTTAGAAGTTTATCAATAACCTTCAGAACCACCGAAGCTGTAATACCCTTCACTTATCCATTTTTATTAGCATGAAAGTAGTATAAGAAAGTCTTTATCACAATTTTAATCGGTCAGTTTGTATGCCAGCTATGTATGTATATGCTATAGTGGTCCGATCTGAAACAGTTTTGGGGAGATAGCAGCCTTGCCTTAGGCAATAACCTATGTATGTCAAATTTCGTGAAGATATCAAGTTAAATATAAAAGTTTTTCATATAAAGTTTGGATTTTTATCGGTTAGTTTGTATGACAGCTGCATATATGCTATAGTGGTCCGATATCAGTGGTTCCGACAAATGAGTGGCTTTTTGAGGAGAAAAGAACGGGTGTAAATTTTCAAATCGATGTCTCAAAAAGTGAGGGAGGAATTCGTGTATGTACAGACAAAAATGGCTAAACTAAGCTAATTGCTGGCGACTTCGGGAAGCCGCCCCCTAATTTATTTTAATATGGTGATCCTTAGAAATTTGTTGCATACTCATGTGTTCGCCATAAATCTTCATTAATTTATGTTGTGTACTTACATGAATGCAAACACTCGACAATGGTTGTGGCATCGATGAGGTAACCGGTGCACAAGTGACAAATTATATGCGGATTCATGACGCTCAACAGTACTTTGCGCGGCTTATCCACAATCAGATTATCCGCAGACACATCGTCGGTGGTAACGAGTGGATCAGCTTTCTTCTTGTTGGCTTCCGCCGGCGCCGCAGTCACAGTCGCAGCCGTAGTGTCCTTTTGATTTGTCGCCGAAATAGGAGGCGTTGCTACTTGATTAACAGTAGTTGTAGTGATTTTCGCAGTTGTTGCTTTTGTGGTTGCGCTTGTTTCCTCCACCTTGACGATCACTTGTTGTGGATCGCATTCCTCCTTTATTTCCACGCCATTTTGATTAATAGCCGATTTTATTATTGTCTTCGCATTTATTGTGCCTGTTGCTGCAGCTGCCACTTCAGATGATGATACAGCTGGAGCTGCTTCTGGTGTTGAAGTGGCACCATTACTTGTGATGGCCGACAAGGCCAACGGTTTCGTACTTGACGATGTGGACGAGGCTGCGGTAGCGGTGGCGGTGGCGGAGGTTGTCGGTTGTGGCATTGTAGTCGCCTTCGTCGTCGTCGTAGTCGTCGTCGTCGGTGATTTAGTGCTGCAATTAGTTTGCGCAGGCGACAACGCGGACGGCGACGCTGATGATGACGGTGTCGACGTGACAACAACATTACCAACAGGCGAGGAGAATTGCGCGTTGTTCACGCTTTTGGCAGTTGCGCCATTAACGGTAGCATTCGTTGTGCTGGTGGCATGGGTGAAGGACAATTTTGTCGTTGTATTCGTATTTGTATTTGTGTGTTTTTGCATGTCATTGCTTTTAGCCTTGCTGTCACTGTTGGTATGTTTGTTCGTTTGCTGCTGCTGCTGCTGCTGTGGTTGTTTGTGTTGCTGCTGTTGATGCTGCTTCATTTGGCGCACATTTTCCATACTCGCCGAATTCAAGCCACCATTGTGCTGTGTGTTTAACTTGTTGTTTTTGTTTTTGCTTGAATTTTGCTCAACTACGTTGTTATTACAGTTATTGTTCTTTATATTGTTGTTGTTATTAAAGTGATGCTTGCTCTTGTTGTCTGCGCTGCCACCAGTGGCAGTTTGGCATTGCGCCGTCCGTGAAAGTGTACTCTGTTGTTGTTGTTGTTGTTGCTGTTGCGAGGACACCATTGGAACGCGGCTAGGCGAGGTCGAAGTGACGGTCGCGCTGGTTGTAGTTGTTGTCGTAACAAATGTGGATGCTGGCGATGCAGGTGGCGGTGCGAGACCAGTACCCACCACTGATGTGGCTCCTGGCACTGGTGACATTGTTGCTTTCTGTCACCCACAAAGGAACTCACAAAAAAATCTGGAAAGAGAAAAACGAAAAGTTGTTGTTAGAAAAAGCGAATGAAAAATTGGAATTTATGTGCTCCACGGGGCAGCCGGATTAGGAGAATATAATTAAAGTGAAATGAAATGTTTTGTTGAATGGACTGACTAAAAAATGTACAAATGTATATATGTATGGAATATGTACATATGTAATCATGCTTTGGTGCGCATCTCTAAAGCTGTGAAGTATATTTGGAGGTACGTATGATTGCATCCTCCTTTTATGTGTATGTATGTGTGTTCGTATGATTGTATGTAATGTTTGACCACATGCCATATGTGCTGCCCGTTTCAATTATTTGGATAAGGAATACAATATAAAGCGATGATATCAAAGTGCAGGATCAAATTTAAAGCGCTATACGAGTATACGAGAATTTAAAAGTGTACTTGTGAAAAATTTTATAAAATATGTACATATGAAACTTTTAAAAATTAAAATTTTTTGAAATGAAATGTTTTTGTTTGAAACTTTGTGTTCCCAATGGAATCACGTCTACGGAATCGTTGAAAATATGGTAGAAGTGTGTTGGGGAGTCTACTTTAGTACGAACAGAATTATTTGAGTGACACAAAGCATTGTGTGAAGGTCGTGAAGTCATCGGAAACTTATCTCCAGCGATTTAGCCATTCAACTTTGTTAAATATGATAACACCAAAAAAGTTAAAGAAGTGGTTGGAAATAGCCGTGTTGACTTCGGTGGGCTAGCATCTCAACATCGACTTAACGTGCTAATGCTAGACTGTAATGGTACCAAAGAGATCGAATTAAGCATCTCTCGCTTGGCAAAGTAGATGAAGACCGCATTTGCATCTAGTTCGTACTAGTACTGGTGAGTTTATGAGTATAAGCGGTAAAAATAAAAGCCATGAGTTAGCACGTAAACTAAATATAAATGGTTCTAACTTTTGAGCAATAACTTAATGTACAAACTTTTTCGACGACTCAGTATTAGGGTGAGTCAAAAACTAAACATTGTTAGAATTTTTCGAGCTTCTAAACTTTAAAACATGGAGAAGGAACACTGTGCAAAAGATGAAGAATCAAATTTTTATTTCACAAATTTAGGTTATAAACGATATTTTTTTAACTATTTTACTTTATTAAATTTAGGTTTGTTGTTAAATATGAAGATTTTTAATTAAATTTCGATTTTTCACTTCGCAAAGCTTCTAAAAATAAAAATTTGTAAGCTGAAAAAATTCCTCTAGGTTATTGGTTTAGAAAAATGTATGTTCTAGAAGAATTCTAAATGTTAAAAAATGTATCCCGCTTTTTAACGCTTCAAAAGTTATGGTATTTTAAATTAAAATATACTATATATTTGGGAAACTTAAAATGCTCACCGACAGGTTTTAAAACTAAATTGAAAATAATTACTTGCCGAGATATATTTTTCTCCCTTCCTTTTAACCCAAGCATTAAGGGTTTAGGGGTAGTCAGAGGCACGAAAAAATGAGAATTTTCAGTAAGTTTTTTTTGCTATTAAATCATTTTATTTTACAAAAGTAGTAATATAGCATTATTATAGAATGTATTGACTTGAAGTCATGAAAATTTCAAAAAAAAAAAAAAATTAATTTTCAAAGTTATAGTTGTTTGTGTTGACCCAGTTTCAAAAAAAGGTACTTGTGGGGACAACCATAAGTCCTTGGAGAGTCATCTAAAATCAATCGGACGAAAAAAATTAGTTTTATAAATAGATAATCCTGTGCCTGATCGAAGGAGTTTATTTTTTTTTTTCAAAATTAACAAAATGGAGGCCTCAGGAAATTTTTTTCTAAATTTTTGGGAAAAAATCAACAGTTAATTTGTCTTAAAAATTTGAAATTTTTGAAAAAACCAAAAACCTTCGATCAGGCCCGAGTTTATTATGTATTCTAAAAGCTGTATAAATATCATTAAAATCTACAAAGCGGTTTTCGAGTTACAGTTGTCGCCAGTTCAAAAACATAGTTCTGAGAAAAACGCGTTTTAACGCGCCTTTTTGCTTTGAAGTGCCCGAGCTCTCTTTGTTATTTGTCGAATAAATCAAAAACTAAATATCGTATCAACGTGAAATTTTCACAGAATATTTTTAAGATATTACACTTAACGAAAATGCAAAAAAAAAATAATTTTTTGAAAATTCTAACTACCCCTAACCCCTTAATATTACTTTAGTTTTTACCTCACCCTAATATATGCACATATGTATGTACTTATATAAAACTAGAAACTACCGACTTTATATATCTTCTTTATTTTATTTAGTGGCAATGCGTCCATCGTCTGTCATGCGTATGTATATCGTCTATACACATCCATATGATGGAGGATTTGATTTTAGAAAAGAAAATAAATTATTTTGCCAAGAAAACTTTAATAAATTCTGTGTTTATTTTTCGTGTGCACAATAATCAAAGCAAACAATGATTACACGCACAAGTAGATAGTGAATTGATGAAACGTGCACCGAGGATAATTGAAAACGAAGTTCAATGACGGCCTTCAGTTTAACTTCTTAAAGATCCAGATCGATAAACATACTTTAGTATGTATGCTGGTTAAAGATGTAGCCAAAAGTAATTTAAAGAATGTTCACGCATATAAGTATACACAAATAAATATATAAATACGTATGTAATTCTGTGTTAGGGTGAACCACGAAACAACTAATACAGACTTTTTCAGTTAAAATGAAGCTACCTATGTACAGAGCAAAAAATATCGCTGCAAGGCAGGTTTTGCAGCTTAACAATTTATTTTAATTAAAATTGCCACGATAAGAAAAATAGACGAGGATTGCTGCGCGAACTTAGGTCTATTGTGCCCTTAAAAAAATACCCTGGCTTTCGTATCCTTTTTTTCACATTGTGGAATCAGAGAGAGCAAGGCCATTGTTTTTTGCATTTAAAAATTTGTATATTTAATAACCAAAAAACGCAAAGGGATATTTTTTTCCAGGCATAAAGGGTCTTTCTAACCGAAAAATGTGAGTTTTTTTAAATCACCCTAATGTTTACATATCTTAGTAAACTGATACATTTTGGGCAGAAGCAGTAAAAAACTCCCATCATACTATGTCCGGAAGAAAAGTTCTGCCCTTTAACTTAGATAAAAAAAAATGTAGGAAGTCAGTAAGAATTGGGCAAAAATAAAATAAAATATATAACGAAACGAAATATAAACTGACAGGAAAGGAAAAAGGTGAAAAGTTTATTGCGAGCAGCTTGAGGCCAAACGAAGAAAGCAAAAAAATGTCAATGAGTGACAGGCAATATTAGTGAAGGGACACAAATTCGTACGCTAGCAAAACAACTTTCAAGTGAAAGCATGCGAGGCAGACAAAATATACAAGTAGATAGTACATGTACAAAGAAGTTTGAGCCCGAAGCTCAGTGTAATGGCTCTTGGCCGGTTGGCCCACGCCAAAATACGGGTTTGCCCTTTGAGCGCACATGAAATGACAGACTCGACAAACCCTGTACGAAAAAAATACCAAAAATCTGTTTTTTAATACCAGTTACGTACATAAATAGTGCATACATACATATATGTATGTATATAGGTATTGTAAGTACAAGCGCCAGCACCAGCATACCAACCAGTACGTAATCAGTAGCGCAACAGTAGCGGTGGCAACCCTGCACCGAACGATAAGGCAATTTGAAAACATGCACAGTTGACGTCGGAACGCTGCCGTTGCCGCTGCCGCTGTCACTGCCACTGCCGCCCTGAAATAATATAAAAATTGGAAAAGCTACGGTAAGCTGCACACCGGAGACGTCGAGAAGGTCGGTCAAAGGCGAAACAGGCAGTTGGGTTGTGCTGAAACTACAGTGAAGCCACGTAACGAAATGGAACATTGTGATTATGCCGCTTAGATGGAGGGGAGTGCGAAGAGTTAAAGTTAGCCGCCGGCAGTGCCTCGTATTTACTAACTTTATATGCGCGTGTAGTGCTGTGTGTGTGTGCCATTGCTATCGCATTTACTACTGCTGCTGCTGCGTCAGTATTCTCTATTTATTTGGGTTTCAAGCAAATGTTGTGTTGCTACAGCTGGAGTTCATTGGAAGAGAGAAGGCCGTCTGCTGTGAATGGATGAATATCTGACGAGGCAGTGAGGTGTAAAGCGATGAGCAACATACCTACATAACAACAACATATCTAAATGAACACGCTATTATGCTGGAGAGGGGGTTGGACAGCGGAAGCATGGAGTTGCACATACGCAATTACATTATACTTGCAGCATAAGCAATACTTGTTAATATATTATATAAATTCATGCACTGGATGCACATAAAGCCAAATGTGATGTAGAGATGCTCCGCGTTGGCATGTTCCATGCGCCCAAACAAACATACACAAACATATATTTATATGCATGTGTTCGTACTTACTGTAGTAATTAATAACTGTGTGTGAATATGTGAGCGGCAGCCGATCGACTTTCGTGAGACAGTTAATGAGCAGCATTGAAAAGTAAACTGCCTTAATCGCAGCCTACAAGGACTCACTTCATTTCAAGGAATTCTGTGTCGCAGTACGAAAAAGACGATCTACATACAGGATCTAGGTAAGACTGGATGGAAATGTGAAATGTGAGCTCACAGTTCCAATGCATGACAAACAAGCAAACTTCCCGGTCTCGTCGACAGATGATCAACAACGTACCAGACACAAAGGCACTGTGCAGAATGCGATGTACAAAGGAGAATTCGCAAAAGCGGTCGACAGAAAAGGTTTCCACAACAACAAACGCACATAAACAGATGCAAAAGCAAATGTTCAAACGTTGCATGTAAACAAAAAACATACATACAAGCATACTTACAAAAAGTATATGTAGGTATGTATGGCTTTATGTATTATAAATATCTATGCATATTTACATACATAGATATGCCCCTACATACATAATATGCTTGTGTATATCTGCGTATGAACGGAAAGCCCGCATGCAGAAGCCAAGTATGGCTGGCACAGGCTAATAAACGAACAAAGGAGCCAGCAAGGAAAAGCATACTTGTATAACCTGCACAGTGTGTTATTTTGCATAACACGCTTCTACGTTAAATATTAAGAAAATATCGCTAATGGGTTGATTTTTAAAATTTTTAATTTTTGCACATGTAAATATATAAACAAAAAACAATTTTTTATATTCATGAGCACATGAAATATAAGTCGTTTTTTATATAATCGCTGTAAGAAGATATTTAAGCTTCCGAATGGTGTTTCAAGTAACTTACTTATAAATAGAGTTTGGTTATTGTTATTTCTATTACAACTTTAGAAATAATCAGGAAAAGAGTTCAAAAAAAAATAAAATTTCTAACCGGAAAACAATAACTTAAGAGTAAATAAATGTAAATAAAAGTGTAACAGTGCTATATTAAAAATCAGCTTTCCCTTTCAAAAAATAATTCTCAAGTACGAAATAATTTAAAATTCAACAACATAATTCTTTATATTATTAATTTGGTATTTTAATTTTTAGCCAAATTTTTATGATAAAAATTTGTTTTTTATTTTTACATCCGATATTTATGATTAGGAACCTAAAAAAAATTAAATTAACACTTTCAGGATTACAAAAAAAAATAATAAATTTAAATTGTTTTTCAATAAATTAAGAATTATTTTTAATTATTTATCTGTTTTTTGTATAACTTTATTCCTTTTACATGCACTGTGCAACTAAATGTGTTCGAGCGCCGGCTCTGTTAATGCTCTTCAGCTGCGTGCATTGTATCTATGTATACACACATCTCCGTACATACATACGTAGATACAAAGCTATACACCGATATACCGATTTATGGTATACATATGCAGTAGGCGAAGGGAAAAACGCAAGCCGCTCGCTGCCTATGACTTCGACACAGAGCTGCTGTTGTTGGTTTTTGTGTCAAATCTGCCTGCGTCGGTGCTTTCGTTGTCACTACAGCATAGCTGTTATTTGCTGTGCTGTTACTTCTGTACGTTCGTTATACTAATGTTGTCGTGGTCTCGAAGTGGCAGTCGTTTCTGGTTGTTATTGCATATGATATGCCGCATGGCTGTGGAACAGTCGAACGGACTGAGGGTAGGAAAGTAATACTCGGAAAGCCGTTACAGAGGCGAAATGAAATGAAGTAAAGCAAAACGAACGAAGTGCAAAGGCTGAATGCCATGATAAAACTACACATTAAAGAGATTGAAGTTGGACAAACATATCTGTGGGTACATATACATACATGCATATTTATGTGTATGTAGCACACATAGATATGTACGCTTATTTATCTACGAAATACATATACAGCTGTAAATGTACTATATACTCGTAAGCCTAGTAGAATGGTAAATGCAAGTGGGCTTATATGTTTGTTAATATGTATCCACATATAGTTTGCTTGAATGAAACGAAAACTGAAATATGAAGATGTTGATAAATAAATTTCAAAAGCAAAAAGGAATCAGAAAATTGTTTGTTAGTTAATGGCAAGTTGGAAGGCATATTAAGGGTACATGCATTTAGGTGTAAAAGGAGCTGACAAAGGTGGTGGTGGGTTTTGTAGCTGATCATGCACAAGTTTCATATTTCAAAATTGAAAAAAAAAAACATATTTTTACCTTTAATAAACACGATGAACGTGTGCGCTAATTGTAACGGAGTACCAATGCAGTTAGTACAGCGCCAATCTGTTCGTAATGAATACAGACAAGTTTAGATAATTTGTTATCAGGCTGCTGATTGCGTATAGGGTTATCCATATATGTTTGTATGTTATTTATCCAAATTGGAGAAGGCAATATTCATTTGTAATCCCAATAGTAGTTTTGAATAAATATATTTATTTTTGTATATACACATACAATGGCTCCAACTCTAACTTATTCACTTAACCAATCAAAATCATGATTTATGCCCAATTAGTAAATCATTAACTATAAATAATTTTTTTACAACACTTTTTACAGATTTTATTTTAATCTGTCTTGAATTTTATTATTTTTTGTGTGCTTGCATTAGTTTTATTCACTTTTGCTTATTTCTTTATTCATACACTGAATAAAATCGGCACTAATGCACTTTTTTCTGCTTCCTCAATTTATTTTCCACTACTTTGCTTTAAGTACACTTTTATCGCTTACTTTGCTTTTTTGTACCCGCACGTTACAACATTCACTCACACGTACATAAATTCTATGTTGTTGTTGTTGTGTTTGTGCACACACATTTCGAACGCATAGTTCAGTAAAATGAAACGTCAGAGGTAGCTGGCAGTCTGCCGTCGAAAAACGTGACAACCGTATTTGAGATACTCCGAAAAAATTATTATCAACGCACAAGCACCCTGGCGTTATAGAGAGGCACTACACACTTATTTCTGTATATGCGAGCACATGAATTTGTTCTCTTCCAGCGCGATAGCAACGTTGCTAATGCGACTTTGCGACAACCGAAGCGTTTTTTGGCTGCGGCGACGTTGGCAGCGCTACCGACATTAATATTCCACTTACACACACAAATATATGTATATACACGCAAAGTGCACTCTTCGGAATATGAACAGCTTCATTTGTCTGGCTTGTAGCTGCTTCTCCTTCACTTATTTAGTCAGTGTGACTTTAATTTTTAGTTATTTTCACTTTATTATTAATTATTTGTAATTAATATAAATTTCTTTGTTTTCAATATATAATTTTCCGTTGCAAAATGTATTTACTTTCTTTGAACATTTGAAATTTCTTTGAAACTATGCTCTCTTTGTAAAGGCGAGAAACACTAATTTTCCCGTCAATATTAAAATGTTACCACACAACTCAACGTTCCGTCTCGAAATGAGCTCTAGCGCCACGCTCCGACTCGCTGTAACCATGAACCATAAACCGTCTCGAAAACACTCAATTTCATTTATATATAATTTTTTTATATAGTCAGACCCCAGCGCTTGCTGCTATATACCAGGGCAGAGGCAGCGGCTTCTGCTCACACAACGAAATACAATACATTGCTAGGGCCTTGGGGCGCCGGACTACAACGAATTTATTTTTTCTTTCAACGCTCATCCTCCTCATATTCTCTCGCTCGTGTTATATACACACAATATCTGCTCAAAGCAGCTGTAGCTATACACAGCGCTGCTATTTACTGCCCATCCCCTTATTTCATTCGCAACAGCACTCATTCATTTCGTACGCACATATACTCACTGCCATCATATCTTCTTTCTCTGCCTCTCTCGCTCATTCACACGCATCGTTGCCGTGCAGCAACGCAGCCATTCGACCGGCCCAGTCCAGTTACACTGCTTTGCTGAACGTTCGACAGCTGTCACTGTCGCCGTAGTTTGGCGTTAACGTTTCTTCAGCAGCTCGTGCTCTTGGTTGGTCTCATTTGAGTAACAATGTGTTGATTCGCTCTTTTTGCTGCTCAACGGTATACTATGGCATGTGCGAGCGTACTCGCATTTACTATATATTTATTGGCGGGTACTAGATTGGTACGAGTGTTCAATAAGTGCAGTGAATAATAGTATATAAGTTCCATTATTTATTTGTTGCTGCGTCCAAGCAGCTGCTCACATTCATGACACATTTGATATTCAAGTTGGTTTGAGCAATTTCGAAAGCACTTTTTATGAATTCTATATAAATAATATATACTTCTGTGTATATAAGTACACATGTATTGCTCTGCACTCGGTGGAGACTGTGGTAAATACTTCGGCTGAGTTGCTGCTGCGAAGTCTGTTGTTTTTGCATTGTGTTTAATAAACTGGTCGACAGTTGATGCTGTAAATGTTGGATGTTCGAACTGGTTTCTGCTGCCGACAACAATTCTGTGTCTGCTGTTGCTATTGTTGGCGTTGAGTTGAGCCGTTTATTACCGTATTTTGTGTTCACAATGCTGACGGCCCCACGGCCAGCTTTATGTGGCATTTGCGATTGAAATTAGAAACGTGTCAAATGTTGGCGAATAAAATTTTCACTGAAAACATTGTTGTAATTAAAAGAAATCGACGTAAATATACAAATATGATTACAATATAGTATTTATGGATAACTAATAATTCACACTGTTTGAACGAACCTGTTAATCAAGCAAATTGCCTTGGCTAAAACAAGTTATGAAAAAAGTCATAAGTTTAATTTGAAACAAATGTCTTTTAAGTTCTAAACAATTTGGAACCGCTTAAATTAGTAGATAAAAGACGTTACCTCGGGTGCCTTGTGTAGAGATTTTAATTATTGCCAAATGCAATACCAACTATTGACAAATAAACTATGAAGCTGTTTTTAATTAACATATTTCGGGATTTAAGGGGGAAGCCTGCTTTAGAAGCTTCACAAAATTGATTTTGATAGTGCCCGAGCCTCTAGCAGGTACATATGTATGTACATATATACAGTGTGCGACAAAACTAAAGCACGGAATCTACCTTGTCGGTATTTAACTGAATAAAATCATAAAGTAGGTATTAAATGATTTTATTTTTATTTTTATAACTAGTTCATTCATTCTTCTTCTTGAATTACTAAAAATTAAACAAATTAACTTATTAAAAAAAAATATATAATACCACATATAAAGAGCTCCAAAAATCTGGTGCGACAAAACTAAAGCACATAACTAAGAATTCACATTAATTGAACATTAATTTTTTGTTTAACGGTTTTTCATGATCAGAAATTGTTGAGTATGTGTAGTTATGAGCTAAATAGAAAAATATTAGTGCATATTCAGTTTCAATTCGTTATTCAATGCGGTTGGTTGTATATTAAAGTAAAGGGTATATTAATGGCTGAAAATAAGTATTCTGCTCATTTTAGAGAAAAAATTGTTAAGGATTTTAAGAAAAGAGAATCGGTTATGACTATTGCAAAAAAGGTTGGAGTAAATCACATTTTGTTTCCTGAACATTAAGCCGATTTCGCAAATCAGGCTCTTTAGTTACAATGTATAGTGGTGAAAGGCCGAGGAAAACAACCGAACCAGAAGAGAAGGCAGTCATTCGGGCAATAAAAAATTACCCGTTTATGTCTGCAACATCAACTGTAAGACAAATACGATTAAATATATTACAGAGATCCATACAACGTTGAGCTGTCCATGGGGGATTTTCATGCTACCTGTAGCAAGTTAGTGCAAAAAAGCCAGCCATATATTTCTTTAAAGAACAGACTGGCGCTACTGAGATTTGCGAAGATGCACATCAATTGGACGATTACAAAATGGCGAACTGTACTTTTTTCTGACAAATCGAAGTTTAATATAAAAGATTCAGATGGGTTGAAGCTGATAGGCAAAACGAAAGCACAACGCCTAAATTCACGTTAAATAACAGGCACAGTGAAACACCGTGGAGGTAATGTGCTAGTGTGCGGTTATGTTTCAGCGCATGGAATAGGGCCAATTCATCACATAAATAGTATAATGGACAAATTTAAGTATAAAAATATTTTTTGAAATATTTTGCTGTGGCATGCTGCAGAAGAAATGCCTTTAAATAGGAGTTATCAACATGACAACGACCAGAAACACGCTGCTATTTGTGTAAAATAGTGGTTTGATGTAAACAGTATTGAAGTTTTGAAGAGACCCGCCCAATCACCAGATCTCAATCTCATAGAGAACCAATTGAAAACTGTAGATCGAAAAATCATACCTGAGAATTGTAAAAATAGGGCCGCTTTATTCATACACAATTTAAGGAAGCATGGAAAAGCTTTTCCTGGGACAAGTTAAATAAATTAATTGGGTCCATGCCTCGTCAATGTGTAGCTGTATTAAAAGATTAGGGATACGCAACCAAATATTGAAAAACATAAATTTTTCAATCATAAAACTATTTCGTGCTTTAGTTTTGTCGCACCAGATTTTTGGAAATTTTCATATGTGGAATTTTATATATTTTTTTAATAAGTTAATTTGTTTAATTTTTACTAGTTCAAGAAGAAGAATGAATGAACTAATTATAAAAATAAAAATAAAATCATTTAATACCTACTTTATGATTTTATTCAGTTAAATACTGGCAAGGTAAATTCCGTGCTTTTGTTTTGTCGCACACTGTATATACATATGTATATGTATGAGCTTTGGCTGAAAGTGAAAACTTTGTCGCGCGATTTCTCGGTTTTTCATTTTTACGATTTTTCTTAATTGGCGGCAGGATAGAAAAAAACTAAACGTGGTATGAAATTGGGGCAAAGTTTATTATTTTTGGCATTAAATTATCTTCTATTTTAGCTAAAAAAACTAAGAAAAGTCAGGTTTGAACAAATTTTTAAACAATATAAAGTAAACATTTTTTGGTCAAAACCCATTTTTTTTTAATTTAAAAAAAATTGTTGAATTTCACACTATTTTTGGAATTTTCTTAGTTTAACTATAAGATAAGTTATTAACAAATATGAATCTCTTTCAATTTTTCGTTTCGGAAAGAAATTTTGACCTGCGTCCTGCCCGCCGACTGGCAAATGCACATGCGAGATACATCGGGCAATTGCTTCCCAAAGCAAAATATAAGAGATTTCGTATCCGAAACATTTGAGGATAATGTTTAAATATATAATACCCTAGAAATTTCGCTTTAATCTATTATTTTTTCTCTCCCAAAAAAATCCTAAAAAAATCGATTTTTTGAAGCCTCTAAAACAGGCCCCCCTTAAGAGCTATCAGCTAAGACCGGGATCCAAACACAATTTTAGCCTTTCAAAATTCGCCAAAGTTTGTAAATTATTCTAGGATAATAATTTAGATTGAATATTAAAGCATCTCATACAAAAACTATGCAAAACTACACTTTTATACAAACACTAGAAATCCCTGCACGCATTGTTATGAGTTACATAAGTGATACTTGTCTTTAATTGGTCATTTCTCTGCTTGGTTACCTTGCGCCCTGCTCTCTTGTAAAAAAATATATACATATATAAAAGCAATAAAAAAGTTATCGAAATGAATTGATAGAAAAGAGTATATAGTATGTACGTATGAATTATTATAATAGCTTGTTGAGCCGAGTCGAATTAGCTTAATCTGTTAGTACATATGCGGACTAGTCCTCAGTTTTTGAGATATCGATCTGAAATTTTGCACACATCCTTTCCCCTCCAAGATGCTGCGCATTTGTCGGAACCGGTGACATTGGACAACTATGGAATGTGGCTGCCATACAAACTGAACCATCAATCTTCAGGAAATTTGGCTAAGATTACTTTTCAAGCTAAAGATACAATCTTCGAACGAATTGTTTAGATCTTTTAAATTTGACTTTTTTCTCGTTATTATTGCTTTCCAAAACTTCCGACTTAAATTTAAAATACAGAAAACATAAACCTCGAAACTCAAAGCCTGCTAAAATTTGTCTCTCCTTCAAAAGAAAGCAAAATAACACAGCAAGACTGGTATAGCAAGTCCGATTCGATAATCTCCAATGTTTGCCGAATCGAAGTTATTATAGAAAACTATACAATACATTGAAAGTATTATAAAGCCGGTAAACGGGGTTGAGATTTAAAATTGACGTTAAGCTTTTTGAAGTTAAAGTTTCGATAGGTTGTTCATCACACCAAAAGTAACGCAGGTATACGCATTTGGACAGTAATGAACACAGATTCTTTGTGATTCCCAAAACTTCCAGATAGGGATCCCTAATCACCAGGTTCGGTAAAGGTGAAGTCTGTCTAACATCAGCAGCAACGGTTGAGGAGAAAGTGTTTTGATGATTCCACCTCCATAACCTTTATCCGACGAAATTTTTAGTCTCATCGCATGTGACCCTGTTGGACTGCATCCATTTAGAACACCAACCATATTGCCGTTGTGAATCTTCCTAAGAGGAAATAGCTCGGAGGACCTCTTGCGTTTCAGTTCGGGTCAGAGGGATTTCAAAGTGGAACAACTTTTGACTGTTAGGGTCTTTCTAGCAAACTTATTTCGCTATGTCTCGAGAGATAAACACATTTCGGATAATAAAGTATCTTGATGTTATTGATCAAGAGGTCAAACACTACTACACTAGTCTTTGTCAGAGGCAGCAAGACCACATTACTACCTCTCTGATCGTAGTGAACGTGCACCACTCTGAAGGAAGTACAGTACAGCTGCCTTGGTGGCAGTTGGTAGACATAAACCACTCGCCCTAATATCTTTTCTCTAAGTATCGATCCATCCCTAAAAAAGCTCACTGCACCTACTTTCCAGTTGTATTCAGGTCCCCCTGGGTAAGATCGTAGATGTTGTTTAGAAATTCTATTTCTTCGAGTTCCTTTAATAAGCCGCCCCAAGGAGAGGACTTAAGCAATCGAGAGAGAACTCCACCCTTCGGGATGTCTCTATTTACATTCCAAAGTGCACATCAGGGGCGGATCCAAAGTTAAAAGTTGCACATTATTTCCATTATAAGTGACACTCCGCGAAGAAAAGGACATTGAGTTGCAAGTAAAAAACTGTATAGTTCTTCCCCAGAAATTCTACTCTGGATCCGCCCCCGGTGCACATACATATATTAGTTTTAACCTAGACAAAGCAGGTCCAGTTAGTAAACCTTATAGGAACTTAAGAACACGAATTATTAGGAAACTTCAATCAACTCTTCCAGTCGCACCAGGCTAGGGGTCTCAGGTATCAGGCAGCGCGATTTAAAGCTGACAAGAATTTCTGCTTTATATATACATACATATGTACACATCTTCGAAAGCTCCCGTCCTCGGAGAACTCGGAAAGAAAAGGAAGCCACTTTCGTGGGCGTAGAAGCTATTGGAGATAAGATCATCTTCGACAGCTTTATGAATTGCGATAGATTAAACCACAACGCGGTGGCTTGGAGATAACTTAAGGTTACATACTTCGGATTGAATATGTCCTTTGCGTCAGTACGTAAAGTTAGTAGTTGGTAGTGGCGGTCATAATATATGCAACTAATACATTAGTTTAGAAAAAGTACATACATACATATATTTTGCTATTCAACTTTGCAGACCGTCGATTGATTATGAAATTTTTGAAATTTGGTATTTTTACTTTTGTTTAACGTTCTTAAACAAAAAATTTCATTCATAAAAAGAAATAAGAATACCATTTTGATTTCAACTCTTAAATTAAGTGGACAAAACATATGCAACTCCGAGTTTGAGTTCAAGTAACACTATTATAGTGGTATTTTTCAGTTACTATTGTGTTCCATATTATAAATAATGGATTATCGTTAGTTTTTGTAAATGAATTCTTTTGTTAATTCGGCAAAAAAGAAATAAGAATACCATTTTGATTTCAACTCTTAAATTAAGTGGACAAAACATATGCAACTCCGAGTTTGAGTTCAAGTAACACTATTATAGTGGTATTTTTCAGTTACTATTGTGTTCCATATTATAAATAATGGATTATCGTTAGTTTTTGTAAATGAATTCTTTTGTTAATTCGGCAAAAGCAACATGGTTTTTGTTTTATTGAAAATGGCAAGAGACAAATTTTGAATTGAACTTCGGAAGAGAATTATTTCCGATTTTGAGAAAGGAATGGCACAAAAAAGTATTGCTACAAAATATGAACTGCACAAAAGCACAATTTGGCGAATATTAAAAAAAAAACGTTACAACAAAAGAAGATTTTGTTATACATCGAGACGGTCGCGTTCGCAAAACAAGCCAAAGGACAGACAATTCAATATAACAACTAGTGAAAAAATCCTGAAATTGTCTCATCACAAATAATTAAAGATTCAGATTTGCAAATATTGAGCTGCCTCTTAAAAGCTTCTCTAAGAGGTGGTCGTCACTCGCAAAAACCAATGGTTTCAGTAAAAAAAGCCAACCGTTTGAAACTCACTAAAGAGCATCTAAGTTGGCACATTAGTAAATGGAAAATGGTTCTATTCAGTGATGAGTTAAAATTTAACTTAATGGGCAGTGATGGAATATCTTATGTGCGAAGGCCAGTAAAAAAATATATGATCTTCGTTATTGCAAGATAGCAGTAAGGCATGGTGGAGGAAATGTAATGGTGTGGGGCTGCTTTTCTGCAATCGAATTGAGCCATTATATAATTTTAATGGAATTATGAATCAATACGACTTCAAACGTATTTTAGAGAGTGTAATGTTGCCCTATGCTGGGTGGGAAATGCCATTCGGTTGAGACTTCCAACTGGAAAATGACCCAAAGCACACGGCTAAAGTAGTATCAAGTCTTGGTTTGAAGCAAACAAGGTTAAAAAGCCACCACAGCCCCCAGATCTCAACCCTATTAAGAACTTAACGGAGCTGGTCAACAGGCGCGTAGATAGAACTAACCTTAAAAATAGCGATAAACTTTTTAAAAAGAAGCTTGGAAATCAATTCTGATGAAATTCTTAGATAATTTAATTGTCTCAATTCCGAGAAAATGTGCGGAAGTGATAAAAAAAACTATGGATTTGGATCAAAATATTAGTAAACTCCATTATTTACCATTGTTTCCAAGAAGTTGCATATGTTGTGTTCATGTAATTTAAAAGTTGAAATCAAAATGATTTTCTTATTTATTTTTTTATGAATGAAATTTTTTTGTTTAAGAACGTTAAATAAAAGTAAAAATACCAAATGTTAATAATTTCATATTCAATCTACGGTCTGTAAAGGTCATTGGTAAAATATATACACCTTTTCTAAGCTAATGTATTAGTTGCATATGTTATACAGTGGTGATATGCAGTATTCTATATAAAATCATTCACTCAGAAACTAAGGGTGCTATTTCCCTTGATTCTAAAATACGCCGTATTTATAAAACTGTTTAGAATTTTTCCAATCTATAGCTTGCTTTCAAAGACGACCTCTTTATCAAATAATGGTCCTTTGCTACTCCCTTTCCACATCAAAATATCTAATCCAGGAACATTAATTCCCTTCTGTAGACTAAATGAAAAAGAACAGCCCTAAATATCTAACAGAGCAAGAATCAAGAGCTTTTCGTTTGATAACTTTCATGTGATAGGTATTAGATATACATACATGCAAGTATATACATACATATGTATGTGTATGTACTCACTCATTACTTTTACTTACTCTTTTTATCTATTAAAATACTTGACCCCCACCAGAAAGTACATGAGTGGTTAATGACGCTTAAGCGACCACTTACATCATCTTGCTCACTCAAAAGAAATTTGGCACTAGCTCATGCACAGTTTTATTGTATATGTAAGATTATACATAAATTCATTCAAATGCCTGTACATAAATCCATACATACCTATGTTACATCCCTGTAGTCGCTTATGTAGTGTTCCCAAAAAAGATGCGATGTTAAAGCGGCAATGTAAAAGCAATACATCGACGACGAAGCTTTACACTCAATGCCACAATCTCATTCTGTTATGGAACTGGATTTGCTGCTACAGCTGTTACCTCCGAAAAAGACGGTAATAAAAACAGAAAGAAAACGTGCTATCAGCAAGACACACACTGAGCATACACTCACCCTTTATTCAATGCGACCGACTCTTTGTGCTTTTAGTTTATTTATGACATCTTGTGGCACCCTCTCCAGGTATTTATATGTACATGTAAGTCCACAGAACATAATATAAGGAGACTGAAATTTCATTCGGGCAAATGTTGTAATGCAAATAATGTAACAAATGTTATTATGTGTTCATTTGCTCGCGCTCATTTGCATACAAGTATATTATTCATACTCAGCGCTCAACACAGTATGAGTATGTGTAAACATCTATACATAAATTCATGTGTAATGCTATTGTGCTATATACTCGCCCGAAAGTATGTAGTGGGCACACTATACCCTCCACCTTCATCCACCTTCAACGCTTCAGGGCTGGCATACCGACCAACCAACCTTTGAGAACACTTAAATACAAACAAACTCAATTATGCTCGCGTGAATGTGTGCAAACACTCGTTCGGCGGACACAAATTTTGATTGATAGTGAGGGAAGGTTGCGTCGCTTTGGTATTTTGTCTATTTTTAATTATCCAACATTTCATTTTGTGCACGTCATTCGTTGCCTAAGAAGGGTGTTTACAAAAAGGTTATGTGTTCAGATATAAATGCTACGTAGCTAACGAGTAAACCAGATCCCAATTGATATACATACATACATACATACATATGTGTGTGTAGATAAATCTATAAACAGTATATAAGCATATGCATATAAATGAATTTAAATAATGATATCAGTTTGTGTAAAATTAAAATAAGTGTTTATTGTATAAATATTATGTACATATGTGTGTGTAATTATTTATGCCGTACTTACGTAGGTATTTCTCAGTGTGTGTGTTTATTTTTTCACTTCTAGATTGATTACATGGCTTATCTTCTTAAAGTGAAGGTCTCAATTTGGCTTAGCCTAAGAGCCAATTTACCAAATGAATAACTTGGTAATATTTTCATACTGTGCGCAGCGTATATTAAGTTAGTCGAAATCAGTGCTATAATCTGCGAACAATTTTTGAGATCAGATCACTATAGCATATATGTAGCTACCATACAACCTTAACCTTAGAAATCAATACTAATATTTTTATAGAATTTTTTACTTTTTTACTTTTTATACCAATTTAAAAATGCATGTGTGATGGGTATTATAGCTTCGGTGTAACCGAAATTAATATTTGCTCATATTTTTCTACCTGTATATGTGCGTTTAAATTTTATTTAGACTATAAAGTTTATACCCAAAACCTAAAATGGGCATATACATACACCTACACATGTTAAACTTTTTAATTATCGAAACCGAAAGAAACCACAGATTGTAAACGCAGCAATCGGTTCTTAGCTGAAGCCTTTGAAATTATGAATCATGCCGAGATTCTGGTTAAGAGTTATTAGCTAACCTCCGGACTGCACCACCGATCCATATTGAAATATGAAGCCGTAAATAGAAATATATCACTCATCTTCTTCTTCTTAATTGGCGTAGACACCGCTTACGCGATTATAGCCGAGTTAACAACAGCGAGCCAGTCGTTTCTTCTTTTCGCTACGTGGCGCCATTTGGATATCCCAAGCGAAGCGAGATCCTTCTCCACTTGGTTCTTCCAACGGAGTGGAGGTCTTCCTCTTCCTCTGCTTCCCCCGGCGGGTACTGCGTCGAATACCTTCAGAGCTGGAGTGTTTTCGTCCATCCGGACAACATGACCTAGCCAGGTAGCCGCTGTCTTTTAATTCGCTGAACTATGTATGTATGTCAATGTCGTCATATACATATATATCTCATACAGCTCATCGTTCCATCGAATGCGATATTCGCCGTGGCCAACGCGCAAAGGACCATAAATCTTTCGGAGAACTTTTCTCTCGAAATCTCGCAACGTCGACTCATCCGTTGTTGACATCGTCCAAGGCTCTGCACCATACAGCAGGACGGGAATTATGAGCGACTTATAGAGTTTGGTTTTTGTTTGTCGAGAGAGGACTTTGCTTCTCAATTGCCTACTCAGTCCGAAGTAGCACTTGTTGGCAAGAGTTATCCTGCGTTGGATTTCTAGGCTGACATTGTTGGTGGTGTTTACGCTGGTTCCAAGATAGACGAAATTATCTACAACTTCAAAGTTAGGACTGTCAACAGTGACGTGAGTGCCAAATCGCAGTGCGACGAATGTTTGTTTGATGACAGGAGATATTTCGTCTTGCCCTCGTTCATTGCCAGACCCATTTGTTTTGCTTCCTTTCTCCAGAAGCAGGTTGAAGAAGTCGCACGATAGGGAATCGCCTTGTCTGAAACCTCGTTTGGTATCGAACGGCTCAGAGAGGTCCTTCCCGATTCTGACGGAGCTTTTGGTGTTGCTCAACGTCAGCTTACACAGCCGTATTAGTTTTGCGGGGACACCAAATCGGACATCGCGGCATAAAGGCAGGTCCTCTTCGTGCTGTCGAAAGCAGCTTTGAAATCGACGAAGAGGTGGTGTGTGTCGATTCTCCTTTCACGGTTTTTTTCCAAGATTTGGCGCATGGTGAATATCTGGTCGGTGCCAGGTCTAAAGCGACATTGATAAGGTCCAATCAGTTTGTTGACGGTGGGCTTTAATCTTTCACACAATACGCTCGATAGAATCTTATATGCGATGTTGAGGAGGCTAATCCCATGGTAGTTGGCGCAGATTGTGTGGTGTGCTTTTTTATGGATTGGGCATAGCACACTTAAATTCCAATCGTTGGGCATGCTTTCGTCCGACCATACTTTACAAAGAAGCTCGGCCGGCAATCCATCGGCTCCTGCCGCTATGTTATTCTTCAGGCGGGCAATTGTTATTCGAACTTCTCCATGGTCGGGTAATGGAACGTCTGCTCCATTGTCATCGATTGGAGAATAGGGTTCGCCTTCTCCTGGCGTTGTGCGTTCACTGCCATTCAGCAGGCTGAAGAAGTGTTCCCTCCATAATTTAAGTATGCTCTGGGCATCAGTGACTAGATCACCTTTGGGGGTTCTACAAGAGTATGCTCCGTACTTGAAGCATTAACACTCATACTTTAAGAAAACTACCCGTCGACATTGCCAGAACAGCGATAGACTGAAATACTGAAGTAAGTGGAGGAAGCGCAAAACAAGCCCACACACACTCCAGGTGGGAAGCCAAGCCGATCTCGGATAAGACGGCATTAGAGGAGAAAAATTAATTTTCTAGCGTTATATGTAAGTGCATATATTATTTATCAAAATTTATATAAAAACCAAGTAAGGAGGGGTTACTTTCGGGTTTGACTGAACAGATATGGTCCGAGGGAAATACCTTCAGGAACATAAGACTTGTTAGTTATATGGGGTCTAGTGCAATTTTTCTCCCGATTTTATTCATTTTAGGCATATACACAGATGCACCGTTAAGGAAAAAATACTCATTTAATTTAATTAAGATATGTTGGCCGATACATGCGGTTCAAAGTCACAGAAAACCTTTATACTAGATGTATACACATTAGTTTTAAAAAATAATTATAACTTTTACAAAATCGAGATTAATAAATTTCTATTAATTATTGATTGATGACAATTAAAGACCCGATTCAACCCATTTTTAACAAATAGACATACTGGAAAGGATTCTCTCCACATTTCAGTCATATGTATATCTCGCATACAGTACTTCGGTCCTTGAACAGTTTTGGTTCGATTTGGCCAATTTTTAGTCATAATGTGGTACACCTCAAATGCACTATTCGTACAAAGTTTTGTCCTAATGTACTCATTGATTCTAGATTTGTATACTGGAAATTGAAATAATAAAATGGAATTCAAAATTGTGTTATGTAGGAAGTAGGCGTGGCTGTAGGACGTTTTCGATCTTATCTAACACCGTGACATAAGATTGTCGCAGGGAATTTTGTTGAAATCGGCCTAGCAGGTATCGAGATACTTTGGCGTAAAAATGGGCAGTGCCACAACCATTGTACAATTTTGACCAGGGCTCTTTTAAAGCCTTGTTTTACTACCTTGGGGGTAACATTTAATGCCTCTCGCGTATTTAAATATTGATTTATCGCGCTTTTAGTAGTTTTTAACAGTACCGTTATATGACTAGTGGGCGAGGTTATCACACGATTTCATCGATTGTCACTCTGTCAGTAGGAGTTCTTATAATATTTGCACTAGCAGAATTTTCTGCCCACAGATGCCTCTTCTTACTGCAATCCCCTGTGCCAAAGTACAGTTCTATTAAAAACAAAAAAAAAAAAAAAAAAAAAATAATAATAATAAAAATAACTTCGGTTCCGCCGAAGGTATAATAATAAAATTTTTCTTAGAGTTTAATTTTGATCTGTCAGATCAATATCTCAAAATTTGAGCGACTATACATATAAGTACATCATCACTGGGTATTACAAATTTCGTGGTAAATTTATTATACCCTGTCCATCACATAATAAGAATCGAAACATCGACCGATGTTGCTCCTTTTTATTTTATAACGCGGTAAAACTATGAGTGCAGCTGAAATTAAGACAGTAGCCATGGATCGATGAGGTAGCCTCACACTTTTCGCCCTCGTATATGCAACATGTGAATTATCTCTATGAAAATTTTACTGATAACACTGTGTGCTTAAAATGGATAACTTGGGCGAAAACTTGACCTAGCATTCATATAATAAACATATAACTTCTGGGTGACTTTGATTGATGATGGTAACTTAATGAACCTCAGAGAACATTTTAGTAATATGTGGCATATTAATAGTATGTAGTATTGGCAAAAATATATAAAATAGAGTCGATACTATCCTTTACTCGCATGCACTACATAAGTCTGTAAATCAGTGTTGTCCAACGTGACTGTGTGCACGTTATGCTTGTGTTGGTTATTCTAGCGTCAACTGAGCGCTAAATTCTGCTTTGCTTGCCTACGAAGTTGAATACAGTTGCACGATCGTGCTTTCACAGACACTTGTCGCGACATGTTGGTGTGAGGTGTCTGGCACTGTCCGTGCGCTATTGTGCGCATAGGCCGTGGACAACGCTGCTGTAAATGATTTTTTTTCTAGCGAACCTTAATATCGACCAGTCTTCCATAATATAACTCGAACTCTTGAATTGGCAATAGAAGTCAAATTTGATACAGATTTCCTTCCATAAATCGAAGTCCCTCTATCTCGAAATTTTTTTGTGGATTAGGATGATTCGAGATACGAATAAGCTGGTTGACGGTTTGTATCTTAAGGTATTTCCCTGGCTTTGATTCTTGCTAGTTGCAAGAATATAAAATGTTCAGTTGCATCCGAACTTAGCTCTTCCTTACTTGTTTATGCTTTATTTTTCTGCAGCGAAATGGAGATGTAACTTAAATAATTGGTACCAATTCAATCGGCGGTAGAGTAGTTTGGGAGTGGTTATATTAGTTTCACTAATTCTATCTTTGATCTAGTATTGCTCCAGCTAGTTCAATTTCAGTCACGAATTTCTTCATGTTAACTAGTATTTTTCATAACAGAAGCTTGAACATAAACTTGAACTAGAACATATCAGTAGAAATGTACCTTTGAATGTATAAATGTATGTAAAATGGAAAAGTTTTTATACGGAGGATATACCTGTAAATACATACATACATATGTATATGTATAGTGCACAGTATGTATGGTATATGTATGTGACTCATCAGTTGCTTCATTTCCCTTGATGGGTAAACTTATCTAGAACTTTTCTCAATCACTTCATAACTCTTGTATAATATAATATGCTGCCTTTCCCGTTTCTGTTCCGGATATTGGGGATGTGCTTGTCACGTATTAAGGTATAATTGCCGCTAAAGTTTGTGCGAGTAAACAGAAAAGAGAGTATACCGGGATACTATCTATAGAGTGTAATGGAAATGAGCTAGTCGCGACAACCAGCGTTTGCCTTTGGTGGTTTGGTTGGTAGTCATAAAGTTTTGGTAGGCAATATTTTTTTATCAGCTGTATATATAATAGAATGAATGAAGATTTCTTCGCTTAAAGTTTCATTTTTTTTATTTGTTCATAATTGAAACTATGAAATAAAGACTTAGAGTGTCAAGGACTTTGAGCATATCTTTAAGGCCAGTAGAGTAATCTTTTTTAAATTTTTTTGTTTTATTTTTTTGTTCCCTTATACCCTTAGAATTAATGTAGAAATCCCCTTTACGCGTTTTTCTCAAAACACACTTTTTTAAACTGGTGGACATGATTGCGGTCGAGACTAGATTCATAATTTTTTATAATTTTTTTTAATTTATGTAAAAAACATGGGGGAAAAATGAAAAAAAAAAAAAAACGTTAATTACTTTTTTATTTTATCAACATTTTTCATGATGCTAGTAGGGACGATAACCATTCACGTACTTTTCAAGAATAATAGTCTAGTCATTTAAGCTTAAATTAGGTAAGATTCTCGGAATTCGATATACCCTTTTATATGTCTGTAAATACCCTTTCATATGTAGGTTTTGAGACAACTTTAGGGTGTCAATATACAAGTATTTACAGACATATAAATGGGTATATCGAGTTCCGAGGTGAATTGGAGTTTCGTGTTTCAGATGATCCAAACATGAGAAATCGTTTCCGCCAGTGAAAAAACGTACATAAGTATCTCATTCACCCAGCCATTTCTCCGACAGATGTCATCAGAAACTCCCAAAAAATCTGTTTATACACTCCACGATATACCTCATGATATGTGAAAAAAGTTGCATTGTAGAATAAAAATTTCTATGAAAAAAAATGTTGATCCCTTAATTTCATGCATCAAATTAAAGAAAAAATAGACAAGAAATACTTCACTTTTACTTTAAATAATTATTAATATTATATTTTCAACTTGGTTTTTAGGTATAACTAAAAAGTATCAAACATTTCTGCAATAAGCGTACAAAAAAGTATCGATGAAAGACAAATTAAAACTTAAACTTTTATAATATGTCAATTATAAACTATACAATATTATTGTTGTTGTAGCGGTTATCTTATCCTTGCTTATGTGGTAAGGTTCAAGTTTCTGTGAAATCATACCTGCAGAAACTGCTTGGAGAGGAGTGCAATGTGTCCTTGACCGGAAGCATGCAGACCTCACTATGTAGGTGTTAGACAGGAGACATCGAGTGTCATCCTGTAATAATACCGAGCGCAGTATTCTGAAGCATTTAATTCTTCTTCTTTTGTGTTTCATCACATGCAAGTGAGCATATCGGTGATGCGTAGTTCAAGACCTGCTGGCCCCGGTTGCCAACTATATTTCTTTGTCCTTTCCCGATGAGTGCTGGCTCGCAACTTGAGGATTTTGAGGATTTTTTTACGGCTCTAAACTTTCGCATTAAACGCGGTCATATGTGGAGTGTAGGAGCAAAGGCCGTCAAATGTAAGGCTTAAAATTTCAAGGTTGTTTACAGCTGGAATTTTTAAGCCCTCGACTGTGCTAATAAGATCCAGTCTGTACTCCTTTGTTCGTTTCGTTAATATGATCGCTATGGACTTAGTGGAGGAGAATGCCAGAGAAAAAGCGAGAAAGATCGGAAAAATCCACTGAATGGCGTCAATATCGAACATCATCTGCATATGAAGCAATGAAATTTCCCTCTGGAGGTGTAGGGAGCCTTCAAATGTAGGAGTTAAATAGTAGCGAGTAGAGTCACCACCCTTCGAAACCATCTGTTTAGTTTTCTTAACCTAGAATTTTGACCTCGAAACAGTACGGTTGATTGTCAACCACTCAGATAGTTCTTGACAACTAACCTTTTGTTGTAATGAACTTCAATGAGAAAATTCCGTAGGGATTGTTTAAGGGGTTACATGGGTTTACGGGTTTAAAAAAAATTATTATATTATATATATAATTTTGTCTGATTAAATTCTACAACATCTCTAAAACATTGTCCTAAATTTTCAAGATGATCCGAGTAATAGTTTCAGATGTATATCCTTGAGAACTTGTGGGTTCGAGGCTAGCTAGGTTAAGTGCGCCGTTTTTACACGCGTTTTTCTCAAAACTGTTTTTTTGAAGTTTGTTGGTAAGATTTCTCGAGAACTTCTCAACCGATCTTCTTAAAATTTTACCCATCTCTTTGAAATATAATTCTTAAAGGCTTAAACGAAGGATTTTTTTCGATTAAAACTATTTGAAAAAAAAATGTCGTGAAATTTTCGTTTTTTGTAAAAATGTCTGCCAAAAATCCCATTTTCAGTTTTTCCTTCGTCCAAGTTCTATGCTAAGGTTTTTTCCACTTTAGATGATCCTATAAGGAGTTATCCTGCCTGCATGGAGGCATCTTTTTTCCGAGTGGTACATTTATAGCTTAAGAACACTTGCTCAAAGTCTTGTCGCTTTTTTCGGGGTTTTGTTAGACGGTGTAGAAACTTTAACTTCGGAACTATCGATTAATCCACTATTAGCATTCCATTTTACAAGTGTTGCGTTGACTGTCTTTGATTTCCAAAGCATTTTGATTTGGCGATGAGCATAGTCTGTGTCGTTTATAAAAATCGTCTAGATCAACTGGTATAATGTATAAAGTAATTTTCATCAGCCGTAATAAGAGGTCCGAAAAAATTCCTCGACCGTCTAAAAGAGCCCTTAATACAACTGTCAAAGGTGCAAAGTCGTATTATAATTAATATTTTATTATTATTTTCCCTATAGCAACTAGAGATCTATATTACTAAATCTGAAAATGTAAACGGCCAATGGTTGACATCCAACGAGAAACGTTATCAAGCTGTTTCTATCCACATTATTTGATATAAACAATCCTCAAACCGAATTTTGGTTACTTAATAAGTAAAACAGATTTTTTATGAAGTTATGTGTCTTGATTTCGATCGGCTAGTTTGTATGACAGCCATATAATGGTCCGATCTATACAAAAAGTGCAGAGACTGTAGCATTGTCTTGAACAATAATCTGCGATAAATTTCGTGAAGATAACTTCCCAGATAAAAAAGTTTTCAATACAATAACTTGATTTTGAATGCTAGCTTCGACTATATCTTTTATCCGTTATCGGCGGTTCCGACAACTGAGCAGCTACTTGGAGAGAAAAGGACGTGTGCAAAATTTCAGATTGAGATCTTAGAAACTGAAGAGCTTATATAGCTCATATACAGACAGACAGACGGACATGGATAAATCGACTCAGCCGTCACGCTGATAATTTATATATTACTTCATAAGGTCTTCGACGTATCCCAACGATATAATAATATTGATAACATTAGCTCACCAACCCTGCAACATGTGCATGGGTGGCACTAAAATAGATTTAGGTTTCTTAATTTATATTATAAGTAATTGATTTGAAAGAACCTTTTGCAATTTGGGTAAAGTTATAATATACATATTATACATGATGTATTTGTATGAACAAAGTTAAACCCTATTTTCTGATTTGTATGATCTTCCGATTTTCCCAACAAGGGCGTTCAAAATGGTTTGCTCCTAAGAGTGTCTAGTTTTTGCATGCTCCTGCTTTCACATATTCTTTCCATTTTCAATTTCCGTAAATATTTCATTAACTTAAAGTTCCCGTCTTTAAATGTTGCCCTTCCCTCTTCCGTTACACCACACACATAGTTTGAATGCAACCCATTTTTGACCCGGCCCTTTCGCCAATACATTGGTGCTCGTAAAATTTTACATCTTCGTACACCGTTAAACGTTTCAATATCGTTTACTTTTACATCCGTTGCATATCTTCGGTGTCTCTTGGGTGTCATTACATTCGTCTTGGCTGACTTTGCTTGCTTTTGCCAGTTGGACTGCTTGACATTCGAAACGGACCCCGGCCCTTCGCCACCGTAATGAAATCAAGTCGTTAACACTTTCTTTCGATTTTTTTAGGTTGCTCACTTGCTGCCAGCTAAGCGCTTTTATTTATGAGCGGTCTGGCAGGCGCCCAACAACTGTGCAGCGCTTAGTTATGCTAATCGGCACGTTCGACATGTACCTACCCGCTTTAATATTTAATTTAGCTTGACCGCTGAGCAAATTTTTTGCAAACTATTAATTTGCATTGGATTTTTTTTATTGCTGAAGAGTTATGCGAAAAAATCGGGTGTAAATGACAGCCGCTGAATCATTTTATCGATGCGGATTTTTTTTAATATTTGTTTATTTTTGTGCAGCCACTTAAATCAGTAAGAATATTTTCGGATGACTAATAGGTCTCTAACTGCATATCATTGCATTAGAAAGGGTCGAATTTTCTCTAAATTTTAATAGTTTTTGGCCTGTCTACATTCGTTATTTGATCAGACCAAAATCTAGAAGGATGTATGTACAGGGTTTGTCCGGAAAGTAATAGGACTGATTTTTCTTTCGCCGCAACTGTACTTCGGAGAGTGTACTCACCGACTGGATTCAGTAGAGGGTCTTCCTAGCTAACGAACGTGTGGCTGGTCAGTTGTCGATGAAATTCTGTGTGAAACTCGGTACATCTGCGCCAGAGACGTTTGATATGATCAAGCAGGCTTAGCCAGATGTTGCTTTAGCAAGAAGTGGTGTGTTTCGGTGGCACCAGTTCTTTTTGGAGGATCGGAAAGAGGTCGCTGATGAAGACCGTGCTGGGAGACCTGCGACTTCAACAAACACAGACAATGTGACTCGTGTTTGTAAAGTTTTGAACTCAGACCATTGACTAAGCATTCGATTAATTGCCTAAATGTTAAATTTTTTGAAATCTGTGGTTTATGACATTCTGACGGACTCCCAATTTTTGAATAGCGTAATCACAGGTGAAGAGTCATGGCTCTTTAAGTATGACAGACCGATGAAAGGCAAGCATTTTGAGACGACAAAGGGGATCCAAGCAGCGTGCACCTCGGCTCTCAAGGCTATTCCGGAGAATGCCTTCCGTGACGACTTCAATGCTTGAAAATGTAGAAGTAGCCTACTTTG
>JBAWJQ010005404.1:0-83602 GCA_037783105.1 Bactrocera zonata | reverse complement strand
GCAAGCACGTCATCAACTGCCGCACCTTCGGTTATTGGAATATTCCATCGGCGTCCAAATAGACTCATTTTCAAATCAATATCCCTACATACTTATGTATGTATATATGTATGTATGTATGTACATATGTATATAAATTTATTGCCTTCACAGCATTTGTGATTTATGATTCAATGGACTTGTACGTATGTATTTATACACAAACATTTTATTCGATATACTATATGTAAGTACGAGTATGTACACCTGCTAACAGTTCTGCGCCATAAATCTAGTGTTTATGTATTCCAGGATATCTGTAACTGTATAGAATTTAAAATCATCACCAGTTGTTTTCGTGTATGAGCTATTAAATTTTAATGTTATCAATGTAATACGTGATTGGCATTCAAATGAAAGCATTTTCAACATTCACACACATATTTCAAACAATAATATTATTGAAAAAGCATAGACATTGATATGTTACTAAATTAGAAAGGAATTTAGGGAATTTTCACAAATAAATATTTCACGTTGATGGCGTTTACTTGAGATTTAAATATTTTATTGCACTTGAAAGCTGTGTTTATAAAATTTTAAAATTCCAAAATGGAAATCTGTAAATATGTATGCAAAAAATGCGAGCAAAAACGTTCGGATGTTCGCCACTTTGGTCTTCTAAGTGCTGTAAATTTTTTTACGCCATCTCAAGTATTCTCAAGTTTTCTTCTTCTTCTTTATTAGTATAGACATCACTTACGCGGTTATAGCCGAGCTCACAACAGCGCGGCAGTCGTCCTTCCTTTTCACTGTTTAGCGCCAATTAAGATCCCTCTCTACCTGGTCTTTCCAACAGAGTGGAGATCTTGCTCTTCCTCCACTTCCCCGCGCGGGTAATGAGTCGAATACTGTCAGAGCTGAAGCTGACTGAGCCAGCGTAGCCGCTGCCTCATAACTCGCTCAAAAACATACATACATACATATGTCAATGACGTTGTATACCTCGTACAGCTCATCGTTCCATCGACTGCGGTATTCGTCGTTGCACATGCGTAAAGGACCATAAATCTTTCATAGAACCTTTTTCTCGAAAACTCGTAACGTCTACTCATAATATATCTTGTAGCGGAGTGTACCTTCTCTATTTAGCTCTACACCTCGACTTATTTTAATCAACAGAAGATTGAAAAAGCCGCACGATAGGGAGTCCCCTTGTCCGAAACCTCTTTTGATATCGAACGGCTCGGAGTTGTCCTTCCCGATCCTGACGAAGCTTATATTATTACTCAACATCTAGGCAGACTTTCAACTAAATTTTCTATTATTTCCTTGGGTATTGTATTTTGTATTCTACTTCTTGGCTCTTTCATATTGCTCGACGCTATTTGAAAATTGCACAATCTACTCTTTACAGAAAATTCTCAATCTGTCCCGACGTGGGGCTCGTTGGAGTCAACGAGTAACAATTTTGTTGGTATGTTTCCAATCGTTATCCTGTTGAAAAATTATGTCTTTCTCCTTTGTTCAGTAAATTTGACTGTAGTATACTTGTATTCAAACAGTTTTCTTTTTTCACTATTCCAATGATCTTGTCCAACGGTCCAATGTTCCAAAAAGTAAAATACCCCCTTACTATAGGACTGCCTCTACCATTTGTTACAGTTCGTCGTACGTGATGTCGTCGAAAATTTTCTTGTGGGCGACGGCAGTAGCACTGTCTGCCATCCAATTGCGAGTGATTAATTTTCTTTTCATCCGACCAGATAACCTATTCAGTCTTCCACGGATCAACTTTTATGTTCCTCACAAAACTTTGGGCGTGTTTTAGTTTTTTTATTAGTCACAGCAGGTCTCTTCTATTTCACGGCGGCCACAAAACCACTTTTTTGATCAGATCTACGAGCGTTCTATCTCCTTCGGTGTTTTATTACCCGCTAGTGAGTTCTCTAGTTTCTTAACAAACTCACGTTCGGGAAACCAACTACATTGCATCGTTTTCTTATAGCCACAACAGTGAGTCTTTAAAGCCACAACAGTGCGTCTTAAAAGAAGTTTCACAAATATACGAGGTGTGTTCAAAAAGTATCGCGAATTTTGTGTTTTTTCAAAAATTATTTATTTATTCATGAATATCTATTTTGTCCCCTTCAAAGTAATCTCCATGAGATATTATACACTTGTGCCAACGGTTTTTCCAATCTTCGAAGCACTTCAAAAAATCATTTTTTTTTGTCTTCTTCAGCTCCTCCTTCGATGCCGTCTTTATCTCGTCAAGAGAAGCGTAACGTCGTCCTTTCATGGGCCTCTTCAGTTAAGGGAACAAGAAAAAGTCACAGGGGGGGCAGATCTAGGGAATACGGTGGCTGCGGCATCATTCGTGTGTTTTTTTTTGGCCAAAAAGTCGCGCACAAGCAACGATGTGTGTGTGTAGGGGCGTTATCGTGGTACAAAAGCCAATTTTTGTTCTTTCACAAGTCCGGGCGTTTCTGGCGGATTGCTTCGCGCAAATTGCGCATAACTTGCACATAATATTCCTTATTGACCGTTCTTCCCTGTGGCAAGAACTCATGATGCACCACGCCCCTGTAATCGAAGAAAACTGTCAGTTACGATTCGCGATACTTTTTGAACACACCTCGTACTATTTATAATTCAGTGGACGACTTAATGAATGCATAAAATTCTAATCAAATAAGGAAACAATGATGTCACGTAATGAACTACAGAGGCGTGTTATTAAAAGGGCTTCCAGAAATATCTCATTTTCGTTTAGTTGCAAAAGACATAAATAATTGTGACAGGTGCTATGTCATGAAAACTTTACATTTTAAGTTAATTGTGGCAACAACAAAAACTTACTACAACATGTACAAATACGAAAAGTGAGGTTATGTTACATTTGCTGCTGTTGCGAATCGAAAGTGCTGCCAACTCAGCCACCTGGGGATTCCACCAATTAATTTCTGACTTTTAATTAATTTCGGCTTTACTTAGCTCTTTACCTTTTGTTTCTAACACATACATACATATGAATAAAGCAATTAACCTTAGCCGCAGAATCCGCTCGAGAATATACGAAGGAAAAGAGTTGCATATTTTTTAATTTATAAATCAATTTTAGCAGAAGGAACATATGCATGTATAACAAGGAAACAAGTTAACTTCGACTGCTCTGAAGTTCTGACACTCTTCACAGGGGCATCTCCATATCGATATCATTGGCATAACAATCTCGCCGTTAGTTCTCCAGGTTGGACAAAGAAGCGAAGCAAATGGGTACGGTAGTGAACGAGAGCGAAATATCCCTGTCATTATACAAACAGTCGTCGCACTCGCGACTAGGCTCCCACGCCACTGTTGACAGTCGAAGTTATGGCTGTCAACATTGACGTGGGACCAATTTGCTGTGCTTCTTTGTCCAAACTGGAGAAAGCAGAACTAAAGGCGCGGTTATTTAGTCTGCTTAGTAATTAGCCAAACTCATAAAAAATAACACTATATAGAAATAATTACAGCAACAAATATTACACACGCAGATGTCGCTGCTGTTTACTGCCGCTCTACACCCCTCCCAGCGACACCAAATCGTACGCGCACACACTTCGCGTGTCCGCATATTGACAATCGGCTACGCCAATTGCTGTTCTACGATTCCACAAGCGAAAATTAATTATCCTGCTGCGAAACTTTATTGCCATGCCACGGGCACGAGCCCTGTCGTCTCATTTGCGGCACAACTTGAAGGCTTGACTGCTGATTATTGCTAAACTGAAAATAAGTACACTCCTCTTTGTTGGTCAGTCAGCAAATTAACTTTTTGCCGATGAAATTATGCTCATTTGCAAAATGTCTGCGTTTGTGGATTTAATTGAATCAAACACACACCAATACACGTGACTTGCTGTCGGTGTGTTTGTGTGTGTGTATCTATTTACATATTCAAATGTGAGGCAAAGTTTGTTCAGCAGTTACATTTTCTCTTATTGAGTTAATTGTTGCGAGTATGTTTGTGTGTATGCTTGTGTGCAATTAGAGTTTGTGTATTTGCTCCTCTTTTTTTAGCATAAATGTGCTGCTTTCAATTAAGCTAGCCATACACATGGTAATGTAATATAAAATTGCACGCAACTTTAATTGCTTTCATTGGCAGCTACAAAGTTTGGAGTGCGAGAAAGGGTTTCGTTAAGCTTAAAGGTTATTTGTGGGAAAAAATGATAATCATTACCTTTTTGATTAGTGGGAAGGCTTCAAATAATTTGCTAAATCATTTTGCTCAGTTGTTTCAAATAATGGTTTTTTTAACGGTTGATAGTATCCACATAATATACATTAGAAAACCGACTTTCAAGCCTTTCCTGACAATAGTTACTCTGTGTATAAAAATGGGTTGAATCTGATTAATACAA
The DNA here is from genome assembly GCA_037783105.1 of Bactrocera zonata. Taxonomy (NCBI): domain Eukaryota; kingdom Metazoa; phylum Arthropoda; class Insecta; order Diptera; family Tephritidae; genus Bactrocera; species Bactrocera zonata. The sequence goes on along the minus strand of JBAWJQ010005404.1, from coordinate 79,214 downwards.
AGTGAATTCCAAAGTAAACAGAAGTTAAAAAAAAACAGAACAAGGGTTTTTTGGCAAAATTAGCTTTTTGCATGGTCCAAAGGCATGTCGAACGAGTGTTTTATGTAGCTCGTTGGCTGGTATGGCCGCCAATATGCCGGTGCAAGCCTTTTGAATAGCCTCTACGTCTGCATAACGCTTTTCTTTCACAGAAAAATGCATTTTTTCGAAAAGGAAGAAGCCCCACCGTGCCATATCAAGTGAATACGGGGAGTTGTTAATGGTTAAAATGTGATTTTTGGTCAAACAATCGGTCTTCGGATGTTGAATTGTGAGCAAATTTTGTTGTCCGTAAATTTGTGCTGAACAAACCGTGTACACACCTTTCGTAAGACGAAATGTTCGGTCAAAATGCGATAAATCGATATTTTGGAGAGGTTCAATTCCATTTCCACGAATTTTAATGATGATTTCGGCTGATTTTTGATGAATTCACGCACAGTTTCGATGGAATCGGTGATCACGGATTTTGATTGGCCCACATGTTGATCGTCATTTATGTCCTCACGACCACTTTGAAAACGTTGAAACCACTCGTACACTTTGCTACGGGATAGGCAATCATCGCTATAAACTTGTTTTATCAATTGAAACGTTTCGGTAAAACTTTCACTTTCTTTCGGGTACTTTTTGTTGCATTTTTCGGCCAATATTTGAAAGTTGGACGAAAATTTGACCAACCCCCCGTATAACTATTACCAGGATTGTCGAACAGCCGGCAGACTTTGCTCCATATGATTAGTGATTGTATGTGAGGTACGTTATTGAAACTCTGAATAATTTTGGATAATTGGAATAATTTTTACCTTGTTTATAACCCATAAACAATTTCTTCCAACAATGAATTTGAACCCATTCAGCACATTTTCCAATATTGGCAACACCTGAAGGTATTTAGCCGGTTGGAATCCTTGCAAATAGCAAAAACATAATGTGTTCGGATCCTTACCTTATCACAAATAGCTTCGCGTGTGGGACGCATAACACTCATATATCATTCCTTGTTGACAGCTTCTCTGGTCAGAAGAAATTCGGACTGCACCACACCTTGATAATCGAAGAAAACTCTCCGTAACCTTGATTTTTGACCTGCTTTGGCGTGGTTTATCGACTTCGACGCACCTTTGCCATGATGTTTGGAACCAATCGTTATTTCACTTTTCTTAGGAGCAAATGATCTTTCAAAATGGTTTTCACTGGTTTTTGCGATATTCCAACGAATCCAGTAAGATCTCTGACTGTTAGTCGTTGATTCTCACGCAAAAACTCCTTATTTGATTGACATGCAGAACATCAGTTGATGTTGATGGCCGTCCCGGACGTGGTTCGTCGTTAACGCGTTTTTGACCCTCTTTGAATAACTTTTGCCCGCGACAAACAGTTATCACGGAAGGCCTTTGTGAACATTCTTAACTTTTCGGCACCAGAAATTTGTTTCCGCAAATAAAATTTAATGGAACCTTTTTATTGAACAATCTCACTCATCACAAAAATCACCGAATGCACCACTAGTGATTATTTTGATGTAACAATTGGCACAGATGTCACTGACAGGCATATCAATCAAAAAAAAAAAAATATTTCGAAGAATGATTATTAGCGCGAAATTGAATTTAAAAAATCTTACTATATTTTGCCCACAAGCTGATCCCAACAATGCCCATAGCTGTCTCAATCTCACGATAGATGGCACGCAGCATCAATAGGGATTTTTATCAAAACTGATTTCGATGGACTTCACAAAAGTCGTCTTAGAGCGATCTACGATATCGATTGAATTCGATTGCACTTCGAAGTGAAAAATATTGTCATATGTGTGTACATATGTATGTCGACGCAAAAATTCGGGTTTACTACGCTAGAACATTTCTAAACGCTGCTCCGAATCAACAACTTGTCTTGTTTTTGGTCAAAAGTGAGCTTTCCCTGCACCCACTTTACACAGAGCTTTCTTTTACTCAAATATTCGTGGATGGTATGATGTATCCCCGCAAAACTAATACGGCTGTGTAAACTGACGTTGAGCAGCACCAAAAGCTCCGTCAGGATCGGGAAGGAATTCTCCGAGCCGTTCGATACCAAACGAGGTTTCAGACAAGGCGACTCCCTATCGTGCGACTTCTTCACTCTGCTGCTGGAGAAAATTATTCGAGCTGCAGGACTTAATCGAGCAGGTGCAATCTTTTATGAGAGTGTACAGCTACTGGCGTATGCCGATGATATTGATATCATCGGCCTCAACACCCGCGCCGTTAGTTCTGCTTTCTCCAGACTGAACAAGGAAGCAACAGGTCTGGCAGTGAACGAGGGCAAGACGAAATATCTCCTGTCATCAAACAAACAGTCGCCGCACTCGCGACTTTGCTCTCACGTCACTGTTGACAGTCATAACTTTGAAGTTGTAGATAATTTCGTCTATTTAGGAACCAGCATTAACACCACCAACAATGTCAGCCTGGAAATCCAACGCAGGATTACTCTTGCCAACAGGTGCTACTTCGGACTGAGTAGGCAATTGAAAAGTAAAGTCCTCTCTCGACGAACAAAAACCCAACTCTATAAGTCGCTCATAATTCCCGTCCTGCTATACGGTGCAGAGGCTTGGACGATGACAACTACCTATGAGTCGACGTTACGAGTTTTCGAGAGAAAGGTTCTGCGAAAGATTTATGGTTCTTTGCGCATTGGCCACGGCGAATATCGCATTCGATGGAACGATGAGCTGTACGAGATATACGACGACATTGACATAGTTCAGCGAATTAAAAGACAGCGGCTACGCTGGCTAGGTCATGTTTTCCGGATGGATGAAAACACTCCAGCTCTGAAAGAATTCGACGCAGTACCCGCCGCGGGAAGCAGATGAAGAGGAAGACCTCCACTCCGTTGGAAGGACCAAGTGGAGAAGGACCTGGCTTCGTTTGGAATATCCAATTGGCGCCAAGTAGCGAAGAGAAGAAACGACTGGCGCGCTGTTGTTGACTCGGCTGTAATCGCGTAAGCGGTGTCTACGCCAGTAAAGAAGAAGGTGAACTTCCGAACTAGCACCATACACAATGAGGTCTCCTTACAATGGTTCATCTAAATATTTACAAAACCGAAAGTCGAAATATTTCCCGCACTGAATGCCAATATTTTCCTGGAACATTCAGTTCCTCACTTCAATACTTGAGGGCTTTTCTGCCCTTAAACTTCAAATAAAGGTTTACATATATAGGTTTCCTCGGGTAAAAAACAGTGTTTTTCCGACAAGTTTTTTCTCATACATATAAAAAATTTATTATTTCATTAGAATTTTTAAATGTTACAAACATACACTATTAACACATAATTCAGAAATTTTTTGAAAAAGGTGTTTTAAACTCGGTCATTGCGACGCCCACTTACGGTGACCTTTACAGGATCATCTAGAGTGAAAAAATACGCGTTTTAGATAAAACCTTAACTTAGAACTTGGACGAAGGAAAAAGCAACTGAAAATCGGATTTTCGGTAGACATTTTTATAAAAAAATTGAATTTCACTGAAAACTTCGCAATATTTTTTTCAAATAGTTGTAATCGAAACAAATAATCCTTCATTCAAATCTTTAAGAATTGTATCTTAAGGACCTATGTAAAATTTCATTGAGTAGTTCTCGAGAAATCTTACCACCCGACTTCAAAAACACAGTTTTGAGAAAAACGCGTTTAAAGATGGCGCCCTTAGCCTAGCTAGCCTCGAGCGCACAAGTTCTAAACCTGACCTCCGACACTATTACGCGGATCAACTAGAAAATTTAGGACAATATTTTGGAGGTGCTGTAGAATTTAAAAACATAATAAAAAAATCGAGGTTTTGAAACCCGTAAACCCATGTAACACTTTGAATGAAAATAGAATCTAGTTCACTTGTCGTTTCACACTATTTGGCTTAAAAAATAATAAGCTCATTAAATGCTAAGCAATAAAGTCCCTAAAAATTTGAGAAAATATTTAATAAACTGCTAGTTTGATAGACTGAGAACTAATAAGGGGTAACAAAATGCCTAAATGTAGGCAACGCTTATGAAGGTACGAAGCATTTAAAAACTGCATACCCGAACTCAATTGCTTATATTAATGAAGTAGGAAAAGAAATTTTGCAGAACGAGAAAATTGGAATCCTAAAATTATATTTTACTATACAAAATACTTCTAAGAGAAAATTTAGATTTCAATTAAAATTATTAAATGGGGTAGATGCAATTGCCAATTTAAATGTTCCCTCTGAAATAAAAGGAAGGTCGACTTTGCTCGCCATGCCAATTAGCCGCGATGGTCAGCGAAAATTAAAAAAAAAAAGATATAAGTACTGCCTAACCAGCCTAATTTCGGTCAGTACGATCAGAGCTTGCATAGCGATTACAACTGCGACTTCCATAGAGAAGTCGAAATTACATACATACATATATAGAGTGACTCCTGGCCAAAGTCGGACTCCTTAGAAAAAAAATGTTCCTTCTTAAAAATAATTTAACCAAAGGAATTAGAAAAAAAGATAAAGCATTTTGCAATTTCTCTTTTCTTTCAATTACAAAATATAAAAATAAAACATACAAATGAATTCAGTATTGTAAAATATTCTAGTGGAGCAAACTAATATTTTATATGAAAACCTTCATTTCCAAGGAAGGTCTTACCTTCAACCTTGTTTTTGAAACGCTTAATTATTTCATGAACATTAAAATGGCTTCTTTCGACTATTTCAGCAATGGACGCACAGATATCTCAAGACCCTTGTGCCGTTTCCGTGTGCTCAAATAAAATCCTTAAAATAATTCCATCCAGAGGACTAGATTTTTCTCATAAGGAATAAGGAAAGTATCACCTTTAACTTCGCTTGACAAGTATCACTTAACAGGGTCCAGCTTTATATCATCTTGTTTGTGGGTTTTGATACGCTTAATTATTCCGTGAACAGTAGAATGTCTTCTTTCCACTACGTTTGACATGGGACGCACATATATCTCAAGACCCTTGTGCCGTTTCCGTGTGCCCAAATATAATCCTTAAAATAATTCCATCCAGAGGAAGAGATATTTCTAAGGAGGAGTAAAGAAAGTATTACCTTTAATTTCGCTTGACAAATATCACCTAACTGAGTCCAGCTTATTTTCATCTTGTTTGTGGGTTCTGAAACGCTTAATAATTTCGTGAACAGTAGAATGTCTTCTTTCCACTACGTTTGACATGGGATGAAAGTGGTATATGTACTTTATTTAGTTGACTTTGTAAAATTTTCGAATTAATATGTAGTATATTTAATTTTACCTGTGTCTCCTAAAAGTATGCAAACCCATTAAATTTGGGCCACGTTCCGATTTTTTACTTTTGCAATATACTCAGTAGTCTCTGTTTAGGCGTGAAATTGATAAAATCGGGATAAAACTAATAGAGTTTTCGAACGGCCTGACTTTACTCCATATACAAGGTGGCGCAAAAATAACCTACCGATGTTTTGTTGCTGTAATTTTTTTTGTGTGGCACGAGTAGTGTGTGTTGCACCGTCCTGTTGGAACCACAGGTTTTTCAATCCCAATTCATCAAGTTGCGGCAAAAAGAAGTCGTTGATCATTGCTCTGTAGCGCTCAACACTCACAGTAACCGTTTGGCGAGCGTCGTCTTCGAAGGCAAAAGTTCCGATGACCCCTCCAACGAAAACAGCACACCATACATTGACTTTGAGCGGAAACATCTTCAAATCCTGTACCCAAATTCGCTGTAAACACCGTCGACTGATACCCATTTGCGTGGCACATCGTCTGGTCGATGTTGACGGCGTTTCCATGACATCCTCGGCAACAGCAGCAATATTCTCTGCAGAACGGCTACTCCGGGGTCTGCCACGTAGGTGACTAGATACTCTCCAATAGTACACACGCGGTGGGACTAACTATTTTGACGATAATCTTTATTAATGTTACATGGAGGAAGGCGAGGTGAAATCATTTTGTCGTTTTCTCAACCACTTCCCGGCTGTTAGACTGAGAGTGAATCCAGTGATTTTTAGTTTAGTTTGGTTTATGACCTAACCTAACCTACAGCTTTAACTATTTAAATACAAATAAATATTAAACAAAATTTGAAATAAAACCATTTATATAGAATAAACCGAAATTTACATCACAAGCAGCCGTGCTTGAACCGTAATTAGGCTCTTAGCACTTCTTTCTTGTGAGTTCTTAAAAGCAGTTCTTTATGCCTCGAAATATCTTCACATTTCTACTACTATCAAAAAACTATTCTTTCCTTATACTTTATCGCCTGTCTCAACACTACCAATCCCATCAAAAGCATCACTATTTTCTATATGTCACAAATTTTCGGAATGAATTTCGCTTTACGCAGAAGTGCTTATCAAAGCTCCGATTCTTATAAAAATCTACACCTTTATGAACACTTCATATATTATACTCTTTTGAAAACAATATACATAAATTTCAACTGTAACAACTGTGCCACGTCTATTAGCCCATATTCGATGCACACCCACAGCACTATCGCTAGCGATCTCCGCATGGTTTTCATACAACTGCGGGCCAAAAACAGAAAAACATTTCTGGTGAAATACGAATTGAATGGAGTGAAATGTTGAAATTTCATGTAACAGAATATTTGTGACACAACGCCACCGTGTCTATTAAACTGGCAAAGTAATAAGACCAAAACATTTTATTGCCAACATTTCTATGCAAATAAAGGTAAATATTTATATCAACCAGTGGGAAAAAAACAGCTTTTATGCGCATACATATGTTTCTGTCTATTTTAATGTGTAAAACGGACAGCGTACAACTTAATGGGTTGCAGAGGAATTTTATGTGACTTCGCTGCAGGATGCTCGAGCAAATTCATGCATATGCATGCACACTTACATACAAATGTCTGGTTGTCGCGTGTCAGTGAAAATAATAACTTTTTTGGTAATGTCTTTTGGTAACGCGTTTGTGAATGTTTTTTGTGGTTTCTTTAATGTATGTAATTTGTATGTAAATTTAAACGAATGTGTATTGCTTGCCTTGGAGTGATGGGAAATTAATGTTCAAGTAAGTCGAATTGAGGCACAGCCAAAGGGAGGTTAACATCTGCTAAAGTCAGTGTTAGTCATGGAAGCAGTGGAAAACTCCAAACTCGAAAATCATGGATGTAAAGCTTCGAAACCCGCTTTTAAGTTATGTCCTTTAGATTTTAGCTTAATACAGTATACAGTGGTTGCCTTTTATATTATTTTCACTCGCTTTTGAACAGCTGTAATTTTTTTTCAACTTCCCCGAATTTATTTTTTTTTTTTTTGCTAAATGAAGCTCACAATCTCACCTTTCCAACGCTATATGGTATGACATAATATGATTGTTAGCACTGGAGTTATATGACTACAACAACATGTATTGACAAAATCCAAAAAGACTTTTTCGACTATCTAATATTTCAGGATTAGACAACTTTACTATTGCAATAGGCAGCTCACAACCTTGTCGTAAAGTTTAACAATTTTGGTGGTTTGCATATTAAAAAAGTTTTGACATACGAACGCTATTTGCGTTGCTTACAGTGACTTAAAATATTCCACTCAGTCAAAAAAGGAATTAAATACCGGTCATTTTTGTAAAATTTTTTTACAACTTGGATTAAATCCCAACAGCGTATCGATGAACTTCATTCAATACTTGGCGACGTATCTCCATCAATACCAGTTTATCCCTTGCGTGTTTTGTTTTTAATTAGGGGGAAGCAACAAAAGTCGGAGTGCCGAGCTTCAATTCGCTGAACCTATCCGACTTTCAACTCCAAACTCTCCCATGGAACCAGCTGATTAAGTATTAATTCGTGGGAGTGATAAGCCATGTAAGTATCCTCTATGGCAGGAACTGACAGAGTCACAGTTTTGTCATGATTGAGACTGCTGTTTCGCTGACAGCTTTCCAGTTCTCAGTGAACACATGACACGACACATGAGTGTCGGTAAACTTTTCGTAAAGCTACCACCGAGTGGTAAAAAGCGAAGACAATAAAAAAAATACATGCTCAGAGGCTTCAAAGCACTCTGAAAACGTCGGATAATAACATATTTATGGATTATTTAAGTAACTACAAGCAGTCAGAGGCATATACATATATCATATCATTATTGTAGTCTTATTTTAGGGCGGTGCTTTGTCCGGCGAGTACATCAGTTTCACAGTTACTAGGAATATCTAGCATCTGTACAGGTAGCTTTTAAAGCACCAATGTCCTCTTAGTATTTGGGTTAGGTGGGAATGCAGGTCCCCGTGTCGTCTGTCTACCCACGAATGCATGTCCGGTATCAGTCTGTGGGTCCACCGTTCTTTGTATGTTCCGTCCTGTGCAATGAAAGAATTACTGTGATTTACTTTTCAATGCTTATATCATGATCGGATAAGTAATTGTACGCTTTCCAAAAGTCTTCGTGTAGGCTTCGTTATTATCGGTATGAGATTCAGCATTATCAGGACAATATTCCAAACATAAATCATTACTACCATCCGCGACAATCCAAAATACCCAATGGCCTTTGACTATCCTATATTATTGCCTTTATTGACCGTATTGTACTTTGTTTCAAAAGTAGCAGTAAAATTTGTACTCGCTGAGCTGATGCCCTTCAAAGAAAACGAAATTAAAAAAGTAGTCCTAGTTGATTCAGCTCCGGGGTGTCCCTAATCCGCTCGTGTAGAACTTCGCCCCGTTGTGAAACATTCGGTTTTAAAATGCGCTCACTCTATTATATTACATTTGATCCACTCTATGCGTCTGATGAAGTTAATTATTGTTTAAAGTTTTATATGTGCAACTTCCGGTTTATCGTTAAGAAACTCTTGACTGACAGTTGACATAGATATATAGTTGTTTTCCTATACAAAGAAATCGCATGTATAATGATTTATAGTCCTTTCTTTTACTTCTACAATAGTCGCTGTATGGTACCCGCAATCTGCTGGGATGTCTGTCAATAAGACAGCGACCTGTCAGCACTCTTACTGGAGTTCTCATGTCCTGCCTATAAAATTTTATCATATTCCGTTCCAGTCATATTTGCTAGCTCGTTGAGAAAGTTGCGGATTGATTCCACCGAGACTCAGTTATATTTATTATATAACATGTTTGTGGATTATTTAATTAACTACAAGCAGTCAGAGGGATATACATATATGTTCTCTTTATTGGAGTCTTATTTTAGGGCGGTGCTTTGTCCGGCGAGTACATCAGTTTCACAGTTACTAGGAATATCAATATGTCCTGGAACCCATTCAAGTTTCTCGTTGAATAGGATGTTAATCCATCTTGTTGCAAGCACATTTTTTGTCAAAGAGGAGCGGGTTTTTAAGTGCTGTGATCTCCGTTTGAAAGACCCTGTAATAGTCTGGTAGTCAGAAGACGATTTTGGCATCTAATCTTACAGCAAAGTCATCAGCACTTACTCGATTATCTAGTTTTGACCCATCCCTGTATCTCTATTTACCTCACCCCTATACCACTTTTTTCTGGAAAGAAATGCAATATTGCGGACCGAATTCAAGCTTGGTATTGGGTAGAAACGGAAACTTGTTGAGTAACTTAGAAATACCCTAATAGATATCTAACGCGGAGGATTCCCACCCCATTAAAAATTTCAAAGGTACTTAATCAAAATTGATGAATTTAAGAACTTAAAATACAAATATGTTAAAAACTTAAAGTTAGGGCAGTTACTTACTACACATATGTATAATCTGGAGAACGCCCTCTGTTAACTCCGAAATTGGTAGATTTAATTTTTAATCCCAGCCAGGTAAAGTTTACTTCTCACAACAAAAAATATTACCTCTCCTTACCAAACTCAACATTTTGCCGTATAACAAACAACGCCGTGCCTATATTACTATTTGCAGAAGCACCCATAACCTTCGCAATGAGTTTCGGTCATGAATAGCTGAAGCATGTTGATGCTCCAAAAATGACTGTGAATTAAGACCTTAAAAGCAGCAAAGGCAAAAAGAGACACAAAAAAATACTTAAAAGCTCCCCAACGCTTGTTTGATTGTATGCACATTAACAGAGGGAAATTTCTTTTCATATCTATCTGTGGGAGTGCCAATAACCGCATCTAAAGCATTTTTGCTGGTGTGTGTCGTGTCACCTGTTCGCCAGTGGTTGATTTCAATGAACTGACAGTTGAAAAGTTTTCACTTCCCAGTCATTCATTCCATCACTTTTTACCAACTTTGTACCCACGGAATAAAAAAGCAGCTCGAGTCGAAAGAAGCTCACACAAAATCTTCTTATCGGATTTCATTGTCCGCTTCTTACTGTTGTGTGTGACGGCAATGGATTAATGACGATTTCATTATGGTTTGAGTCTGAGTTTGTGTGTGAGTTGTTTTTTTCGAATTCATTTCCATTTGAATGCGTTTATTTATCATTCATTTCGCTTGGCACAGGCGCTTCACTGAGCTCGGTGATAAATGACACTTAACTGGAGTTGCGTATACGCAGTGCGCAACTTGTGCATTTATTTACCCAACAGTGATGCGGTTTCTATTATCGCTTGTGTATTTGTGGTTTGCAGTAAAGTTTGTCGAACGCATACCAATGTAGACTGCGGTTTTGTTAACATTTTTTTGTTGCTTCTTTTAAACGATTGATTTTAAATAAAACGAGTTTGAAAATTCATTAGATGAACGGAAGTTTGTGGGTGTTCAATGGTTTTTTTTGAATTTTAGTTAGGGAGTTCAATTTTATATAAGATCGTTTATAAACCATTCATAACTGTGTCATGGTAACTTCCTTTAAAGCTAAGAAAGAAAGATCTAAGGCTGTAGAATATACCTTTATTAATTTTTAAGGATGAGAACAAAAACATGAAATCGTTCTGTTTCTACATCACCATAATATTTTATATGATTTCTTAGCATAGTTGAATAGATAGAAATGCTGAAATACCAATAAATGGTTTAAATATTTTCCAAAATGGTTTAAATTTGACGAAAACAAAGGTCTACAATAAAAATACTTAGCTAATAGGTTAATCTACAGTTCATCATAATCATGACGGATCCTCAAAGGGAAATTTTATTTAAATTGCTTTTAAAGAGATCATAAAGAAATTTTTACAAAAGCTCTTACTACAAAAAAATTGTCAAAGCACTGTTAAAACATTTCAAGCTTTAAATTACCAAGTGAGTCTAAAACTACGTTTCCTTTATTCCTACATGGATTAGTTTCCAGAAAGTTTAGGAGCTATAAATAAAGAGCAATGTGAACAATTTCACCTAGATAATAAGTATATGGAAAAAATTTACCAGCGAAGATGGAGAGTCGCAATGATGGCAAATTACTGTTGAACACTTCAACACTTCAGAGAGATCTTTCGGGTATTTCCTCTTCCTACAAGCAAAAATGTACCGAACGGAATCTCGCTGTGACAAACAAATGAGTTTCACACTTTCTAAAGAATACACAAGGTGGGTTCCAAAGTAAACAGAACTTAAAAAAAAAAAAAAAAACAAATAGTTTTTTCGGCAAAATCCATTTATTTTATTCAAAATAGTAACCTTCTGCTTCAATGCAGCTTTTTGCACGGTCTAAAAGCATGTCGAACGAGTGCTTTAGCTCGATGGCCAGTATGGCCGCCAGTATGCCAGTGCAAGCCTTTTGAATGGCCTCTACGTCGGCATATCGCTTTCCTTTCATGGGCAAATGTATTTTTCCGAAAAGGAAGAAGTCGCACGGTGCCATATTAGGTGAATACGGAGAGTGGTTAATGCTTAAAATACGATTTTTGGTCATATAATCGTCCTTCGAATGTTGGATTCTGAGCAATTTTTGGTCGTCAGTCAATTTGTGCTGAACAACCCGTGCACACACCTTTCGTAAGCCCAAATGTTCGATCAAAATGCGATAAATCAATGTTTTGGAGATGTTCAATTCCATTTCCATAAATATCACGGATTTTGATTGGCCCACATGTTGATCGTCATTTATATCCTCACGACCACTTTGAAAACGTTGAAACGTGATAGGTAATCATCGCCATAAACTTGTTTCGTCAATTGAAACGTTTCGGTAAAAGTTTTACCTGACATTTAAAACCCAATAACTTCACTTCCAAACAATAAAATGTCATGAAAATGTCATCGGTAAAGATAGCGGATTCTAACGCACTAGTTGACATATAGATGACGCCACCAGGGGGCGCTAGATTCAAAAAGTCCTGTTTACTTTTGAAAATTTTTGTTTTATTTTTCAAACTCAAACTGCTATTGGAAGATCGTCCTGTGATCTGCCGCTAGATGAAGAGAGCTATAGGCATTATTGGAACCAGCATACATTCATTGACTGTAAAAAAAAAAATTACGTTAAATCGCACACAATTTCTGAATAAACTTGGTCCAACGTTTTTTCCAGTCATCGAAACAGTTGTTAAATTTTCGGAATAGCCTTCAATACGTGTAGCGATTCTGGGGTCTTTTTCGGTTTAGTTTAGCGCAAATGTCACACAACACTACAGGAGTACCATCCTTGTTGACAGCTTGGTCTCTTGGAAGGAATTTGAGGTGCTCTACACCTCGATAGTCGAAAAAAGCTGTCAACACTATCACGATTTTTGGCCTACTTTGACGTGTTCCGCTCACCTTACCACATTATTCGGCAGATTGATCGTCTTTTTCCGGGTCGTAAGCATAGAATCAAAACTCAAGGCCAGTATTAATAAGTTTCATAACATCCTGGTAGTCGGATAGTACAGTTTCGCAGACGTTAAACCGACGCTGTTTTTCGAATAATATTAGTGATTTGGAACCATTCCTGCTTTCACTTCCCTTAGAATTTACACAAAAACACTATTAGCAACGAAATTCTAAAATATTTGGAGAAAAATATATTAAACTCGGCCATTGCGACGCCATTTCCGTTGACCCCTCGGTAAAAAGGTGTGCCCGCGTTCCAAGAATAACTCCTAACAGTATCATTTAAAGTGAAAAAATACGTGTTTTAAGAAAAGCCTGAACTTAGAACCTGGAGAAAGGAAAAAAAATTGGATTTCTGGCAGACAGTTTTCCAAAATAATTTAAATTTGGCGACATTTGTTTTAATTAAAATTTTTACATTTGTGCTTTTTTTATGATTTTATTGGCGCCATATTGTCTCAAAGAATATGAAATTGAATATGAAATTCATAAGTTCTTATTTCTCATATCAAAAATTATATATATATGTATAATTTTATGAATTCAATAAAATTTTATTATCATGTTGATTGCTTCATATAATTTTTAAAATTATTATAAGTATTTCAATATAAAATATTTATTGTACAAAATAAACTGAAATGAAATATTTCCGTTTTTCTCTCCACATAATAATGTTTTTATTTTTTGACATTAATCAAGAAATAAAAGTACTGTACTGCTATTTTAAGAATGTACTAAAATACATATATGTATGTATATAGCTGTATGATACATACGAGTACATATCACATATAGCTATTATATAAACCCTACCCTACATATTAACCGCCAATGGCTTCATTTTGTCATTTACAAAATGCAAATAGCTTTGCATACCAAATTGAGAGCAGAACAATCACAAAACACGACACACTCTTGCATAAGCACATTTAACTGTGAAGCTATAGACACCTGAGTAGCAATTTAATAGCAATGACGCCATGAATTGAGCACTCAAGCAATTTTCCACACACATAAAGGCATTCAAGCTGATTGTACGAGTATGAGTGACTGTAAAAGCGAATTGAATTGACTCCTCCGCAAAAGCAGCAACGCAAAGGCAAAATTTTAAAGACGAAACTGTTTGCTCGTGGCTCAAGTGTTTTGATTTTCTTTTCCTTTCAGTAGGAAGTCATACAAGTGTTCGCATTTTTATTTATTTATTTATTATGTAATGCCACTGACGAGTGTCCTTCAATTAAGTAATCAACAGCTGAAAATTTTGAAGGAATTGACTTATTTTAAGATACGGAATTTCGTTTTTGCTTTTTATTACTTAACGTAATTGAGGACAATTTTTATTTTGCTTATAAAAATATTGTCTTATTCAACCGCAATTTTGTGAAATAGTTTCCCTTTAGAAGGATTATTATTACTGAAAATAAGCTGAAATAAGAAGTTGATGATGATGAGTGTTGAGTTAGAAAAATATAAAATAAGTGTTCTCAATGAAATTATTTTGACCTCTTCGATGAAGGAGAATGTATACACTCGCTATTATGATGGATTGGAAAGGCTCAAACAAAAAAGTGTGTGACATCTTTCAGAAAAACTTTCGTGGCTTCGAATAAGCATAAGGTGCATATCTCCCAATCCATTAAAGCTACAACAACCTAATTTTTTTAGCGGAAATATTATAAGAACTCCTACCGACTGTGTGAAAATGGATGAAATCGCATCCTATGGGAACCGGACTCAAAATTGGACCACGGGCATGGTACCGCTCACTTTTAGGTGATATCACATACTTGAAGATCTGCCTGATCTGTTTAATTCAAATTTGATTCGCAACACTCCCCTGGTACATCCACGCCTACTTTTCATATAACACCTATAACATACATATTTAAATATCATTTGAAGCTTTCACCTTCCTGCATACAAATCAAAAATTAAATTCATAATATAGCAGGTTAAAACTTTGCCCAAATAGCGCCTTGGGACACCTCACAATTTATGACTAAAAATTCCCCAAATCCAACCAAACCAGTTCAAGCCTCTAAATACCGGAAGTGTGGTTTACAGTATCTATAGTTTGCCTTTTAGCGAAAATATTGTTTAGTGTGTGAAATATATAATTTAAGAAATAATCCTATCCTGATAGTCGTATGTCTGTGTGCTCCGAATGTGTTGGATCGGGTCAATACTTTCCTTAGTCCTCTAACATAAAGATTTTTGAACTTCCGGGTGACTTCATGCCACATATATCGGCCAATCTGTGAATTATCTTAAAAAAAGTATATCAATGTGTTTCTTCTAACGCATGAATAAAATCGCCCTATTCCCCAAACTATATAACTAAGTCCCTGAGGGTACTTCCTTTCCCTTTAAAATTTCACGTTGATCCGATAATTAGTTTTTGAGTTATTCGACAAATAACAAAGAGATCTCGGGCACTTCAAAGCGCTAATGTGAAACTTTAAACGCGTTTTCTCAAAACTATGTTTCTTGAACTGGTGACAACTGTAACTCGAAAACCGCTCGGTAGATTTTAATTAAATTTATACAGCTTTTAGAATACATAATAAACTCGGGCCTGAGCGGAGGATTTTAATTTTTTTTTTTTAATTTCGATTTTTTAAGACCAATTAACTGTTGATTTTTTCCCAAAAAATTAGAAAAAAATTTTCTGAGGCCGCCATTTAGTCAATTTTTGAATTGAAAAAAAAAAAAAAAATCCTTCAATCAGGACCGAGTTTATCTATTTATAAAACTAATTTTTTCCATCCGATTAATTTTAGATGAGTCTCCAAGGACTTATGGTTATCACGCAAGTACCTTTTTTTGGAACTGAGTCAACACAAACACCTATAACTTTGGAAACTAATTTTTTTTTTTTTTTTGAAATTTTCGTGACTTCAAGTTAACACATCCTATAACAATGACATATTACTACTTTCGTAATTTAATAACAAAAAAAAAAATACTGAAAATTCGCATTTTTTCGTGCCTGTGACTATCCCTAACCTCTTAACCCTTCCTTACTTGTTGTAAGATATCTTACACATTGACCTTTATATGCAAAATCGAAGTTTGAATTTCTCATATAATTCTTGTAAATTTTCTTGTATAAGGTATTTGCTGACTGAGGAATATTTTGAGCCGACTTATCATGTTGTTGACCAATATATAAAATATAAATTGTTTGAAAATCTGCATATTTGGTATATTTGAACTAGGAATAATATTGTCCGGATTTATTAATTTTAGACAATAGGATCCACTTGGCCGATCCTATATGGGCCGAAAGATGCGGTATAAAGTCAACCAGACGTTTGAAAAGATTTACATTTAGTATAAGGGATATTTAGTACAAGGGAAGTATTGAACCGATTTTTCATCTTTTTAGCACAAAAATATTCTCCCAGAACTACCATACTAGAATTCAAATATTGAATTATATGTTTGATAAAAAATCAGTCATGTGCACTGGGATCCACATATTGGGTGCCTGTGTCCGTGAAAAGTTATAGTCCAAGTTCGACAACTTTTGATCGTAAAGTACAACAGCTTAAGTGCACTATTTGTAAAAAGTGTAATTCTAATAACTTCCTAAACATTTGATATAATTATTGTAAAGCGAAAAAAAACTAGATGGATTTAAGGCTGTGATCTGTGAAAAGTAGGCGTGGTTGTCAACCTGATAATGACACCTTACGAATCGGATTGGAATTGACGTAGTAGGCCCGGCGATATGTTATGCCAACAAAATGGTGACAAAAAATATAAAATCTTCTTTTTGGCAAATGTTTTACGGATCATTCTGAACAGTTTTGCCTAAGAGACTATGGGTTTGAAACCGAATTTTTTTAAAGATCTTAAACGCCTTTTGATATTCTATTGTTCATTTGTAGGAAGCAGCTGGATCGGACAACTATGTAGCATACAACCGAATCAGATTTTTTCGCCTTAAAAATCGCTGGCTCGTAATCAGTTTTAGATCGATAGTCGCTTAAGCAAAGTTATTCAGAATGATCTGTAGAACATTTCACGCATACGCGATTTTATGGAATAAAAATCAACTCGCTGTAATGTGCATATATATTCGATTCAAAGCAGAAATCAAAAAAATTTTAGATTTAAATTTAGAATCTCTGATACCTTTCGCTTTATTCTACCATCGGACCACTTGGAAGTTTTAAAAAATAACCAAAATATACAGCATACATTGTTCCAACATTCTTAACTGTTTTACTTTAAGTAATCTTTATCTCTGCAAGCAAGTTATATAACTAATCGTGAGCCATTTTGGATGTCTGGTGCTTAGCTGTGGGGACGACCTGTACAAATAACTTAAATATACAAGTAATAATTATTATGACTAAGAAGGAAGTTTTCAAAAATAATAATATAATATTTTTTATTACATACCATCTATGAAAATTTCATACAGTCTTTTAATTAAAAAAGCTGAATATCTCGAGAAATATTAATGATAGCGATTTTGACCTCGGACCTGTTTTGCAGCAAATAAAATTTCCTACAAGTTTGTCACGAACATCTTTTCTGCAGCTCTTGTCATTTGCGAGACAAATACAAAAAAAGCGAATTTCATAGAACCAGGTTTAGAGCCCTGTACTACCTCGCCAGTGTGAGTTACGAATTTGTTGCATTGGGCACTTTTGTAGAGTGAACAATTCTGAGAAATATGCGTCTAAAGTCAAAGCGATGCCATAAAATACCTCTGAGCTGTGGGCATTTAAAGATTAAAAATCACGATTGTTGTGTATTTTCAATGGAAAATGTTTACATGCCTTGGTCCAGTCTTTAATGTTAATAATAAGGGCTCAAATTTTCAGAGATTTTTTTTAGGGTATTTCCAAGTAAATCTCATGAAAAAAAAAGAATAGTTCAAAAAAAAAAACACCTAATGTGTTACACTTTTGTCTCTTAAATTATGATAAATTTATAAAACCTACGATGTACAAAGTCTGTTAGTGCTTTATATTTCACATACTATCTTTTTCTAAATCATATTGAAAAAATATATACTTATTATATTTCCAATTTCACTAACTGCTTTGCTATCTTCTCTTGTCTCTTTACAGTCACAGAAAAAGAAATCAGACAATGGTGAGTAAGACACAATAAAAAGGCACTGCCTTTGTAGCAAGTAATTCAATTAGCTTGAAAAAAATACAACACACACTAAGTCAATATTGAGTTTCAAAGAGCAAATATAAAATTTGCGAAAAACAGCAACAAAGGGAAATTTAGAAATTGTCAGGCAGTCAAAAGAACAAGCAGTTTCTCAGTTAATGTCACGCTTTCATTGAAGAAGAATTATACCAAAATACGAGAGCAAACATTTAATAAGAAATTCCCCCAGATTCTGGATACATTTACTTCCATCTACATATGTGTGTGTGTGTGTGTGTGTGAACTCAATTACGGTGTATTAAACAAGCCGCCACTGGCACTAAGTAACCACATTACTGTCTGCCACAAGTTGTATAAAATTTTACCGACCGCAAGCACACCAACAACAACAGCAAGGAATCAAAGCAAGGACACACATCATCCAGCTGCCGCCTGTTAAGCGTCCTTCCGAAAAGCTCCCGCCCACTTGCTTGCTTATTCCCGGCTTGAATTAGTGCACCAAAGCAGACGGTATAATTCAATTCAAACGCATTAAAAAACACATGCGCACACGCACACAGCCGCATTGGTGCGTGTGTATGTCTCCCTCACAACAAGTAAATACATTTTTATTTAAATGAAAGATGACAGCAATTTTTTACTTCATTCCACACAGACCCAATTTGATTGTCGAAAAAGTGTGGTAAATGACTCTCCTCACCTCCCTTCTTGCCACTCTTCTCACCACTCTGCCTTGCTCTGCACAAGCAAACAGGTGGATTAGTCATAAGTAGCAGATTATGCGGCTTTCTGCTTACATTATCTAACGGTATCCTTGCGCACACACTCAAACTCACACAAACACACATAACAGGAACACTCAAGTTCGTTTGTTGGTGTTCAAAAAGCGACAACCGAAAAATTTTTGTGGCAAATTATTCCAAATGGAATTTTAATTAGTTTGAAAAAGGCATTTTCTGTAGATTAAATGAATTTTAATTACCAGCCTTGCTGTTGGCACCATCAGTTGTTATGGTGCTGAAAGAAATTTCCAAGTCGGCGCAAGTAAACGCGAACTTACAGCGGATTTGTGTATTACCATGGCAAATTGTTGTAAACAATGCCGAAGTATGTTGAACAATATTTACTCGCTTAATCTTCTTAGAGCATTCTTCTGACCCAAAATTTGAAATCGTGTAATAAATTCTGCACAAGCCATTTTAAGGTTTTAAATGTAAATAAAAGTAAAAAGTTGTCTTCGGTGCACTTCTAGGAACTTTTAGCATAAATCGCATCAAAAAATTCATATCCTTGAATATAATAAAATGGTAATTAAATTTATGTAATTAAAATGGAAAGTTCATTATTATATGGCAAGTAATAGCTTCTCTTTATCCCCTTCTTAAGATGGTAAAATTAGAAAATAATTTCGATAATCTATAGTAAGCTCTTTTATACCCTGAACAGCGTATAGTAAGTGTGTCGCGATGTTTTTTATATCCAAACCTCGGAGACCCCAAAAATATAAAACGATAGGCATCAAATGCGTGTATGGAAATCCTTTTCACTTGATAAAATATTTTCAAAATATTTTTCACGGATTATTTTCAAAAGCATTCGCGCAATCTCCGAAGAAATGGTTCAAATCGTATCACTATAGAATATAGCTGTCATACAAACTGACCGATTCAAATCAAGTTCTGATAAGGAATCTTTCTACGATTCACCATTTTTCTGCTCGCTAACTTTGCGCGCTGCTCTCTTGTGAAAAAAATTTTCACGTAAAATTTAAAGCAAAATTAGGGAGTTGAACTTGCACAAGAGGTTATACGGACACCTTATTTTAGTGCTAAAATCGCTATATTCAATGCATCAGTGCTACAAAATTTGGGTCCACAGACTTTAAACCAGTTTTACTGTTCTGAATAACTGAAAAAATACTGTCAAAAATTGAAATAACAAGTAATGAAAAACTACGATCGGGTTTAACCGAACATTTCATAGTCTTGCAAGAATTAAAGCCAGGGAAGTATCTTCAGGTACATAAGGCCTGATATGGTCTGGGGCGAGTTTTAATCCAATTTTAATCATTATCAGCACAAACATGACCCGTTATAAGAAACGTATTGAGAGAAATTTATTGAGATATCTCACATATTGTCGATATATCCCGTATAAAGTCAATCGGAAGTTCGTAAATCTTTATGGTATACGACAGCTATGGAAAGTATTGGCCCGATTCAACCTATTTCTGACACATGGACTTACTAACTACTACCAGGAAAAGATTCTCTTTGAATTTCAATTACGAATCTGACACTCCAATATTTTCGGTAAAGAATCAATTATAGGCACTTGGGTTCACATATTCGATACCTAATGGCGTTTTAAGGGCGTGGCAACAATCCGTTTATGCCCATCTATGAACTCGTACTTGTTTTAGCCAAGGAACACGCATACCAAGTTTCATCAAGACATCTTAATTCTTACTCAAGTTACAGCTTGCACAAACGGACGGACAGACAGATAGTCACCCGGATTTCAACTCGTCTCATCATCCTGATCATTTATATATGGGGTATTCCATACCAAATCGACCACTTTTGAACCCGACCCCTTTAGATTTTGCTGAAACTTATCCATCCTTTTCTACCCTTTGAAAAACGTTTTTGAGAATTTTTCAAAATTTTTTGTCCAACTTCAAAAAAGTTATGAATTTTGCTATTTTTTGCTAAAAAATGTTTTTTTTTTTATTTTATTTAGAAATTGACTTTGGAGGTTCGCCATTTTTTTTCCTTAAAAAAAACTTCAATTAATTTTACAACTATCCCTGCTAACCCAGGAGTGGGCCGATTTTTTTTTTTTATTTGTTTAAAAAAAAAATGAAAAAAAAATTTTTTCCGTAAACTTTATTTCTATCATATAAAAATATAATTTAACGATTTTATGATTTCACAGAAACAATACAAAAAATTCTTTGTGGTCTATAAACAATTAAAATATATTATAATTTGTGTATTATTTGAAAGGTCATATTTATTAGAGAAATATAAAATATAAGCAAATATCATTATGTTGAGGTGCCATATCTCAGGAAACTTTAAATATATAATAAATTCAACTCTTTTAAATAGAGAAATTTTATTCCTTGAAATTTATCAAGGAAATTACGAACCAACATAGAAAATAGTCTCCATCTTCCAAATTGTAAATAAGTGAGCTATTTTTCTTATTCAGCTAAAGCATTTCAGTTTTTAGACGAACGGTTTCTAGGTCATTACAAAATATATTTGTATGATTAATATTTATTTGATTACATTTAAAATGTTTTATAAATAATTATTTTCTTACTCTTTTTAAAGGCACAAAGGTTTTCTGAAAGACTGTCCGAATGGTTTGCTGACAGAACAAGTAAGTAAAGTCAATATTTACAAGTTATATTTTTATTTAATTTCTACAAAATGCATGCATTACAGTCATATAAACCAAATTGTTACTGACTTAAGGATTCAAATGTTTCGGCATATTTAAGAAACGTTTGTGAAATTTTTAGCTGTGTGACTTCCGTGCATAAAATACTAAATCGAAAACGACAAATGAAGAAATTATGGTTGATTAAATCTACAGATTTCAAAAGCCATCTGAACTGAATTGTCCACTATTTGGACATTTCTCAAATCTCTCTCAATAAATCCATTCACTGATGTGATGTGTAGGAAATGGTGCCGTCTTGTTGAAACATAATGTCGCCGAGATCATGAGCTTCAATTTCAGGCATCAAATAGTAGGTTATCATGACGTGATAGCGATTGCCATTGAACCAAAAGTGGACCTCATCGCTGAATAAAATTTGGCTCGAAAACGTCGGATATTCTTGGAACTTTTCAAGAGCCTATAGAGCGAAGCGATATCGCTTGGGAAGGTCGAGCGGCTTCAGTTCTTGCATAAGTTGTTTTTGTATGCTTTCAATTTAAGATCTCGATGTAAAATACGCCAAGTTGTTCCATACGTCAATCGACTCTCCACTGTTTTTGGGTACACTTTCAGCTACGGCAGCTATATTTTCTTCACTGCATGCTGGATTTGGTCTATCCGGTCGAATATTGTGCAACAAGGAATGCTGAGTCTCAAGATGGGTGACGGTGTTGCGAATAGTACGCTCACTAGGCCGATTATTTTGACCATAAAATGAGCGAAGGGTGCGAAACATTTTTTTTATAGAACGTAAATTTTCGTAATAATCGCATCATCTGTCAAAAAAATTATATATAAGCAAGTACCTCTACTTGGATCACCGGTTAGATATTAATATCTCGGTGCCTCACTCCACATCATAACGAAATTTTAATTTCCAAAGCGAATCTCGTCTTCAATTCATATCGACTGCTAAAGTATTCGATGTTCCACGGCGTTAGACCTTCTGATTTATTTATTTCACATTACTTTTATAGCCAACTTTATTTGCCACAACTAAGTTACTGAGAAATTTTGCGAAACAAAACACTTATGTATTTGTTGGCTAAATTGCTGTGTGAGTAAAAACGCAAAATCCGACAGAAGCATAAAATTCAGCCAATGTGTGCAAGCTGCCACAAAATTCAGCAGCAAAACAAAACAAAACAAAATGTAGCAGAAAATAAACAAAAAGTTGTTGTGGTTAACACCATAAACCATAACGAAAGATTTAAATTTCTACTTATTCCTCTGCTTCCGCCGCACTTTATAGCGCTGGGATTTGCAACTTTTACGAGAAGCAGTAAACATACACATTAATTCGAGTATGTACCTACTTACGTAACCACTTGGAAAAAGACGAAAATAGTGTCTGCCAATTGTTGTTGCTTGTTGTGTACGAAAAATATTTAATGCTCGCCGTTGTCGTTGTTTTGGTTGCTTCATATAACGGTTCGGTTGCTTTCAAGTTTACAGAAAGGTTGGTTTATACCCGTGTATCGGTTGTAGTTGGATCAGTAGTGGATAGTGGGCATTGATAAGATTTTTGAAGATCTGTTTTGATGCGATCTTATTTATATAGAGCCAAAAATGACGTAATTTCAAGATCAGTGCTATTTCAAGGAAGAAAACAGAAACTTATTATTTTGGCCAGGAGTTTAGATTTATTACAAAGATAAGGGTTTACCAAGATCAAATAAATTATAGCCGAAAGGCCCAATTTACTCGCACTTTTAGAAGCAATTACTGCCGTATGTCACCAATGTTCTATTGCAAAACGTCAATTGTTTCGGACTTATCTGCGTAGACAAGTGACTTCACACGAAACAAAAAATAGTCCAGAGGTGATAAATCACGCGATTTTGGAAGCCACGCCTCAGGCCCACGATGCGAGGTATTGCGCTCATCAAAAATTAGCGCCGTCTTGTTGGAACCAAAGGTCACAACAGGCACGCAAAATCATTAATTTTGTCTCCATAACGTTCACCATAGATTGTAACATTATTCTCGGCTTCAATTTTGAAGAAAACTTAACCAGTGATTCCCTCTGCCCATAGAGTACATCAAACGGTAACTTTTTGAGAATGTATAGACGTCTCATCAATGGAAAAATCATTAGATCAAACGCTCAAGAAAAGTCGAAGACTTTAAGAGCTACTCTATTTCGAGTGGAGTACCACAAGTCTCGGTTCTAAGTTCTCTTCTATTGAACCTAGTGTATGATGGGGTGCCAAAGAGACACGAACCAAAAGCCGTTAAGTTTATTGCATACGCAGACGACCTTATTGTGGTCGCAGTGGTTAAATACCCAGAGGACCTCCGCAGCAAATATAATGAGTGCATAAACGGTCTGCGCCAATAGTTCTCCTCAATGAGTTCCGAACTGGCTAATCAAGAGACAGAAGTACTGCTCATAAGTACTAGAAAAGTGGAATAGAGTATATCTCTCACCATAAGGGAGTGTGAGTTGCATTCACAGCCACTACTAAAGTATCTAAAAGTATCTCAAGGCTCAAATTTAAGGATTATCTGGAAAACATCGCAGCTAAGCGAATAAAATAGCAAACGCCTTATCAAAAATAATGGCAAATAAAAACTGCCTGCGTCCTAGCCGGTGATTTTTACTTGCAAAGATAATGAAATCGGTTGTATTACATGCGGCTCCAATAAGGATCCAGCGCAAAGCATTTATGCATAAGCTAGACAAATAAGCACAATGCACAGGCCGTGGGCACAAAAAGTTATCAGTGATTTGAGCCGTCTATAGGAGACAAAAGAGAAGAAAGAGTCGAAAGCTTAACAGTGTGGTGGCAGCGTTGGCAAACCTCACTCAAAGGAGGAACAGACTGATACCGGACATCCATTCGTGGATAGACAGACGACAAGGGACTTCCCCCTTACCCAAATACTAAGTGCTTTAGAAGTTCCAGCATGAGTGTTCAGAGTGATTTCAAGTCTTTGAGAATGTATTTTTTTATTGCCCTCTAAGTAAAGTCTGTCAAGTAAGAGCGTGGTCGTTTTAATTTATAAAATTAAATTATTTTATGAAACTTTCATATTTATATATACATTGTACACATTACAAACAATGACGCAATTTGGTCAATAATATGCCCAGTCACCACCGGCGTCGATAATTGCCTAGCATCTCCAAGGCATGCTTTCTTCTAATTCGACGGCGTATTCTAGTGGCAAGGATCTCCAGATTCGACGAATTTCGTAAGAGAATTACTTCAAAGTGTATGTGCGTCTTCCACGAAGCTTCTGTTTAATATGCATATGCCCACACATTTTCAATAGGGTTTGCCTCGGGTGACTGCGACGGCCAATCCAATGTAACGATGCCAGATTGAGTTTACCACTGAGTACAGAGCTTCCTGCGGTGTTTAGGATTGCTGTCCTCCTGCAGAATCCAATCTTAATTTTTTCTGATAAACCGTCGTTTTGCCGATAGCAGTAAAGCCTTCTTGTAGATTTTTATCATTTTCTCGGCATTTAGGTTGTCAGTAAAGAGGTACAAAGTGCCGAATCCCTGCTTTGAGAAGCAGCCCCAAAGATGTACTTTTATTCCATTTTTACGGTCCGCTGAACAAGCCTATTGGTGGAAGTTGACCAGGCTCGCGTGAGAACAGAACGTGCTCTCATAGAACATTCATCAGTAAAAATGACATTTTCAAAATCTCTATCAATATTCTCATGGGCCCTAGCGAGTCGCTTTGTCACAAGTTTTTCAGTCAACAAAGACTTCTTCATTGTGTTGCGGCATTTCAGATCATGAGTATGAAGGAGTGTGAAGAAGGGTTCGGATAGTTTCGCAGGATATATCTAAATCTAAATATCTAAACCTTTTGCCATTAATTTTGCTTGTCCTTGTCGCAGTGTTAAAGCAGATTCACTATTCTTTTTTCATATTTTTTGTTCACTTTTCCTATCAAACCATGTTCTGGTAAATCGTCGACATTTTTGGCCACTATATATCGCTGTATCCACTTCTGTACAAATGCCTTCGACTTTCTCATATATTTAGCAGCCGCTGATTGCGACATTTTTTCACCTTTCGGGTAGATGCAAAGGAACACAGCCTCGTAGCGTGACGCGTACTTAGCACTCATGGCGTTTAACGTGATTTTCTTTCAATAGATCAACGACAACTGAACCTTTGTTGACAATGCATCAAGGACAAAGCTTTCCTTTATCGGCTCGCGAAGGAATTAGAGCGAAATCTTTCATTAACTGTCGATAAAGTCGACCACGCTCTTACTTGACAGACTGTACAAGAAAACAACTTATAACTACCCTGGGTGATAATTTTACGGTGGACATTTTGTTGACATTCATGTGTCAGTAAACTGAGAACTGGAAAGCTCTCAGCAAAGCGGCAGCCTCAATCATGACTAAACTGAGACTCAGTCAGTCCGCGCAATAGAGGAGACCTAAATGTCTTATCACTCCCACGAAGTAATACTTAATCAGGTGGTTCCGTGGGAGAGTTTAGAGTTGAGAATAATTTAGGTTTAACGGATTGAACTCAAATACTCCGGCTTTGCAATCGAAAAAATGCACAGCTTATTGAAAATCCCATCACCTCTTGATACCACCGTTTTATTGTACTCTAAATATGGTATATTAAGTTTGTCACGAAGGAAAAATTGTACAATAAAATATATCTAATTGTATATACGCGAACTAGTCGCTCAGTTTTTCAGATGCCGATCATAAATTTTGCAATTTTCTACCCAAGAAGCCTCTCGATAATTTGAATGATCAAAATGAAGCCCTTTTGTAGGATACTTTTCTAGTTGACAATATATCGTCACGCATGGATTATTGTCCAAAGGTATCTCATACAATTGTTCAGATCGGACCACCTGAAGTTCTCATACCTATAGACAATACTTTGGACAATACATTTTCCCTTAATTTGTTATAAATTATTTGTAGAAGCAACGACATAATTTCCCAGCATACATATGTTGTGCTACAGTAATACCATAGTTGCTAAAAGAAATACGACTGTGAAGTGCGTTATAGCTTTGATACAGACAAAGTTAACGTTTTTTCTTGTTTAGCTGTCTTTACAACGACCTCTTCTGACACCCTAAATTTGCACAGACTGCAGTAATTACATCTAAATTGGTTATAAAAATATACGCTAATTTAGAAAAAGTAAAAAGACAGACAAATCGGCAAGAAGCTTTAGAGAGTTCGTAGTGAAATTGGGTATTTTTTGTATTACCGAGTACGGTTCCATTATCTTTTATGTTTTTCTAAAAATACCACAATAAAAACAAAATTGAGGTACCTCAATTATTTTTGAATTACAAATCTTTCTTCAATGGTCAATATATTTACTATGTATTCACACAAATCGAAGCCCATTTTTCGACTGTTTTGCTTTTGTTGGCATACAGTACTACTGTATTGCTAAAAAATTTATACGTTGGTGTTATTGTTGCTACTTAAGCTTGACGCAGTCGGGTACCGCGCGTCAGCTGTGCGCTTCATGGTTATATTTCACAAACAGTACGTAAGCAGACTCCCACGACGCTACTCGGTAGTTATAATAATAACAACAAATGGATTTTCCCGCTTCAACAACTTTTGCGCCGAAAAGTATGCCTGATAAATGCAATTTATGATTGCGAGGTAGTTTAAGTTTGAAGGATAACTACAGTGGTTTGAATTTAAAAATAAGTATGTACATATATAATTTGGGAAGCGAAGTTTGAAAAATTTTACTAAAATTCGCAGTGAGGATTTATCTATAAATATATTTTATATATTAATCCGAAAATGCGGAAATTTAGCTTTTTGATGGCAAATAAGAATAAAGGAGAAACGAATTTCTCAACTTTAACGGGCTCAGAGTATTATTCTTTTCGGTTTTAAATTAGAGAAATTTCTGAAATAATATCCAACAATGTACATACATATTACGGCTCACCTGTAGTTATCACACATTTGAATCTTGATTATTGCAATGTCGCACACTTGAAATTAGTGACCATTTGTGAACTTACCTGTAGGAATAGAAATATAATAATTGTAAACGTAAAAGAAAATATATAGACATAAACAGTATATGAAATAATATATTTGATAATAAGTGCTTAGAGTATTTTTTTTTATTTTTTCTACAAGTGGTAGCTTAATCTGTAAAAGCATCTGGCAATATTTTTTTGATTCTTCTAATATTCAATATGTTGTGTATTCATTTGAACCCTAAAATGAACCACGTCATCATTGCGGTTATTAGCCAATTAACAGCTTCTACTATTTTCTCTGATTCACTTGTTGGAATAAGGAAAGGGAAGAAACAGAAAACTTTAACACCGTTTTTCTCAACATCGCTCCTGACATCTCACCTGCCAAATGGGTAAATTTTCTTCACCTTCAAATATTCACCCGATTTTCTTACACACTCGTATAGTATATGTATTTCCCAATGAATATTCGAAGGATTAATATTAATGGATTAATAAGTGCAAAAGATGCAAAAAAAAAACTCTGCTATGAAGGAACCCTTCGATAAATGGGTCACAATTTTCTTTCAAGGACCGCACCAATTACATTGAGGTAGTCTTGGGCAGCAAACTGCTGTGGCAGCATAACGTGAAAGAAAGATTGAATAAAGCTAGCTTTTGTAGGCAGATGCTGGGTACAACGTGGGGACTCTCTTTCTCTCCCATGCACTGGTGCAACACAACTATTATAAGATCAATTATTCTCCCAGATGCAGAAGTATAGTGGACAGGCTTACGGAAATCCACCTCCCGGAAGTCAGTGGAAAGGGTTCAGAGGATCGCTGTGCTGTCCATAACGGGAGCTTTAAGAATAACTCCGAGCTCTTGACCTGGTACTAAACCTACTACCTAAGACCTCTTAGCGGAAAACTGTGCAGCAAAATCGGCAGGACGGCTACTGCCTACAGGAGAATTTGCATATAGAAAGCTCGGTGGGTAATGGCGGTTTGGTAAACACAGACTATATGATCCCACTTTTCAATTGGGAAAGAAGGATCAAAGTATACATAAAAAAATGGTTGACGTAAACATATACATAACATATGTACGGATGGCTCGAAAATGGACGATGGAGTTGGTGCGGGGATATACCAGTCCAGAGTTAGGCACAAGGCAGCCTTTTAATTTGCTGGACCACTGCAGTATAGTTCAAACTGAAGTTTTTGCTATTGTGAAAGCCACGAAGCTGGCCTCTAATTCACCTGTAGGCAATTCTAGAGTCACCACTACGTACATATACAGCCAAGCAGCAATCGATACAGTAATATCGTATCGCATGTCGAGCAGAGGTGTCCTACGAAGCAGGACAGCAATGGAAAGTGTTGCCTGAAGCAAGCAATTTCACTTCTACGACGATCTGGACAGAAGCATGGTAAAGAAAATCAAAAGCCCTTGGAACGAGCTACCTGGGTGCAAAACTGCAAAGGTCATGTGTAATAGGCCTGAAAGACGAGCAAAATTAATACGCATTAAGCAACGCTAATGCGTATTGAAATTTTATGGTGACAGACGGAAGACTTGTGTATTTAGACAGCTGATAGTGAAATTTTTTTATTTGATTTGTTTATTTATTAAAAAAAGTGAAATAAAAATGAATAAGATAAATTATTAATAGAAATTTTGGTATTTTTGGAAAATCAATAAAAATTTAACGAAAAAATTCGTTTGTTATTAACTACGTTAAAAGATAATAGAGTGAAATTAATAGCAATAATTGATTGTAATGCGGAAAAAGTGTGCGAAAAAGTTAAGAATATTGAAAAAATGGATAGCAAACTGTGCGTTGTTTATTTTCTGCCATCTAAAAATATTGAAATTTGTTTTGCAAGTATATTAGGGCATAATTTAATTAGTAATATAAAACTGTTTACTTCTCATGCTGGAAGTGCAAAGGAAGCCGCAGATTTCAAACGACATCGGCTAAAAAATAGCAAAAATCGGCCGATTTTGAGCAGTGTTGCCTACTCAAATTTGGTAAATTCAGCTAAATGCACGAAATTCTTGTGCACAAAAAATTTCCATTAACATGGGTCAAATGCGCAAGTAAATGCAAATTAAGCCCGCTAATACATACGCTATCGTCGGTCAGGGCTATAAAACAGTAGATCGAAAGTACACAATATTCTTATTGGTATTCAATAGAAGAGGCTATAGGAACATAATGGGAATACTAACTGGTCACCCTCTGGTGGCAACACACGTCCGCAGAATGGGGCTGACAGAACGAGAAGACTGCAGGAAATGCCTAGAGTAACGTACCAGGGAAACCTGCATTGGCAAGAATGCGCTGAAAGCATCTGGGATCCCCATGGTATGAAATACGGGAGGAAATATCGATAGTGAGGCCACGTATTTTTTTGAAATTCAGGTTAAGGCATCCTAAAGTATGACTACTCCTTATCCAAGTAACTAAACTCCAGCTGGTATCGCAAAGGTTCAAAACTTGTCTATGCGTGGCTCATTGGCCTACCAGACAAGCTGAGTAGTTTTAGCCATTTTCGTCTCTTTGTCTGTATGTCCGCTGTACCAACTACTCAATTTTTAAGATATTTATCGGAAATTTCACACACATTCTTTTCTGTTAAAGAATCTGCTCATTTATTAGAACCAGCGATATCGAACCACTATAGCATATACATAGCTGTCATATAAACTGAACGATCGGAATAAAGTACTTGTATGTAAAACTTTTTCATTTGACAAGCCATCTTCAAGAAATTTGGCATTCGTTTTTGTCCAAAGCAACAGTGCAGTCTCCAAAGAAAATATTTAGATGAAGATTCACTGTATGCTGTCGAACCAACGGATCTAAATCAAGTTCTTGTCAGAAATATTTTGTATTTGTGCGTGGAATTATTGCTTAGGTGGAGCTGTAATTAACATTTTTTTCTTGTTGATAATAATTTCGATTTTTAAGCCACTCTCAAGTGTAAATTTTTGCACAAAAAAAACTTTTTGTTTTCGTTAAGACGCCATTTTGCCAAAAAAAACATTGTGTAGACTTTCGATCATTATTCAATTAAACTAATAATATTTAGAGTTTTGCGAATTGTGATAATTTTAAGCAGACAAATTTTACACGCAGCCAGTCTTTTTCGGTGGTAATTTAATTTATTTATTAAAAAAAATGCACTGCAAAAATAACTCTCGAAAGAACGCGTTTTTTCTAATTTGGAAGTAGACGTAGTACCTTGAATTGTCGATCTTCCGACCTCACATGAGTATGGTATTTTTAACATAGTAAAGAATTTCTGGTGTATGTGCTATAAGAACAATAGCAGAACAGGAATTATCGTTATTGACAATATTTCTATTAAATTCAAGCCTTCGTTAGTCAGTTTAGTCTTTTTTCGACCTTAAATCTTATTGTACCTAAAAATAATAAAAACCTGGAAATAGAAGCTATGGAAATTTAAAATCAGTTTTATTAACTTATTTATCATTAATTCGAAATTACTAATTTGAGCCGGGCCCACAGTGCGCTGAATTTAATAGCAGCAACACTACTACATACGTATGCAACAATAAATGGCTTAATTTTTAAAACTAATAATTCGTAACAACAATAATAAAAGCAACAAAAACAACTGTTATCGCACAGAGGAAGAAAAACAGAGCACACGAGTGTACAAGCTAAAAATAATAATAATAAAGCAAACAACATGGCGCCACACTTTGCTAACTTTCATGTTTTCCTGTTGGTCATAACTCGATTTTCACACTCGCAGACTACCGACACACACACACACCGACACCTACATATGTATTTATATATTTTTTCTGACACACACATACCGACACCGACATATGTATTTATATATTATTTTCTGATGCCCACACCACATACACGCGTGACAGTTGCTCTGACTTTGCGCGTGTCCTGCGAACATGTCAAGATTTGTTTTTATTACTTGCTGTTGTAATTCTACGAATTTCGTATTTATGTGCTTTTTTATGCTCTTCTCTTTTCCTTCTACTTTACAGGGTTTTATTAAAATTTACAAACAATTCTTCCCGCAAGGAGATCCCAGTAAATTCGCATCGCTGGTGTTTCGGGTCTTCGACGAGAATGAGGTGAGTAATGCGCAGAGCATAAGACAATCACAAACACACACACACAAATACATAATAGCAAATAATAATAAAAATGCTGAATGACTATGAAAAGCAACAACAAAACCAGTATTTCGCTGTCAAGGCTTCCATTCTCGTCTCTCACCTACACACACGTATGTAGCTATGCTTTTGTGTAGTGTTGGCAGCAAACATTGGTTTTACCGTTGCTTTTATTTGAATTGGCAGCTCATTTATTAATACAATCGACTTCATGCCGTGCAATTGCAATTCAATTTTATTCAATTCGATTGAATGCAATCAATTTCGTAGAGAAAAAATTTCTTCAATATTTCTCGGAAGACATAAGCACATTTACTGCAACACTAACTTACTCAAATTAAAAAGTTATTGTGCTTTTAAATTAAACATCAAGAAAATTGCACTAAAACTTTCATTTTTCTTTTTTCTCAATTTTCTATTTCATTTTGAACAATTGCTGCCTATTTGCTTTTATCTTTCCCGCCAATTCGTTGCTTTTCTTCCTCTCCTTTCTTGTTCTTTTTGCTTTTCTTTGTTTTCTATTGCATTGCAGGATGGTGCGATTGAGTTTGAGGAGTTCATACGGGCGTTATCGATTACATCACGTGGTAACCTGGATGAAAAGCTGCAATGTAAGTATGAATAACCGCACACATATACGAAATTGTTTATGCATTTTCCACACCGTTATTTGTTAGTGTGAATATGAGAGCATTCTATAGTTGTTGAACCATATGCATGCATATGGAGTTTGTGAATAGGAAAATATATACATTTCTCTTTTATTATTATTTTTTTTTGTTTGACGTAAGCCCAACCACAACCAAAATTTGGTTAGAAGCTATTCAGTTGGCTTTCACTAACATCCGAAATTCCTTTAGCAAGCCCACATGGGGATTATGAATAGGTGGTTTCAGTTGATCGTATTATTTGAGCCTTTTTCAACAATTTTTTTTCTCATATGAAAAATTAAATATTTTATTAGAATTTCCTATTGTTACAAACATACACTATTAACAAAGAAATGCTGAAATTTTCGGAAAAATTATTTAAACTCGGCCATTGCGATTGGATTTTAAGCAGACATTTTTACAAAATAATAAAAATTTCAGTGAAGATGTCGCGACATCTTTTTTTTCAATTAGTTGGAATCGAAAAAAATCCTTCGTAAACTTTCATGAAAGTTGGTTGAGTAGTTCTTGAGAAATTTTGCCAACCGACTTCAAAAACACAGTTTCGAGAAAAACGCGTTTAAAAGTGGAGCACTTAGTCTAGCTAGCCTCGAGCGCATGTTCTCAAGGCTATATCTCGGAAACTATTACTCGGATCAACTTGAAAATTATTGATTATTGTTGAATTTGATTTTAGATTTTATCTGATTTGAATTTATTAAGACAATAAAAAATTAGCTTTTTTGTAACCCGTAAACCCATGTAACACCTTATTGAGGCTTTTAGCCAAATAAGTCAGGTTAGGTTCGGTTAGGACAAATGGCGGATCATACGAAGGATCTCATTTGGAGCAGTTTAAAATGCCGTTTCGTTTCGGTATGTAGAACCCCTATAAATATATATTATAAGGACCCTCATAAATCGACAAAGCGCTCAGAGCCGATCAAAACTCACTAGCTAATCGGCTTTGCAGTTTCCAGTGACTCCGCTAGGACCAGGCACCCAAATGCGTGTAATGATGGAGTAGTATTATAATATTTCTGATGAAAATGGACACACTTTGACTAACTTTTAGAGTACAGTTTGAGAGATCGATGCTAATATACCTGCTCTGCAGACAGAACTAATTCCCACCTGAAATAAGTTTCAATCCTACACAACAGTAGTCTGGTAGCCTAAGGCTAAGCTCGGAGAAAAGCTTCTTACAGAAGATTCCCTATACATCTCTCTTTAACTTCTAACTATCCGTGATAAAGCTCACTGCGGCTCTTCTCCATAAGAAAGGAAAACGAAGCCACGTTTAGTCTCTGTAACGCAGTGGTTCAAGTCTTCAGGAATGCAATTGAACGAGGATCGAATTTTGACGTGTCTCTGTTCCGACTCCTTCATATAATAAGCTTCCCTTATTATTGGCACTATTTATGTAGTCCACGGTGCTCCGTGGATGCCGATAAGAGCCGCTCTCTGAACGCGTTCAAGTTTATTAGCAAGTGTAACCTTTTCGAGCGCCTCCACCAGATGAATAAACCATAAAACATTACTGCTTTGAAGTCAAAACACAAAGTTTGGTGAGGGTCCTCACCTTTTCCCTATAGTTTCTTTACAGTATTTTAAGGCAATCGCTGCCTTCTTGTATGCTTTCTCAAGATTTGGCACCCAAAAAAGTTTTCAACCAAGGAATCTCAGGTATTTTACTTTATAGAAGGCATGCGCCTTCGAATAAGAGGAAAAGAACGTCTGGGATTTTGTATCTCCTGGTAAATAAAAGTAATTAATTTTTACATATTTTGACCGCTAAGCCGCTTTAATTCGCGCATCTAGGTACTACGCTAAAGTACACTTGAGTTAGCTCGTAGATGGCACTTAGAAAATTTTCTTTTATCATAACAGCAACGTCGTTAACACAGGCTATCACCCGACAGACTTGTTCTTGGATTTTTTAAATAGGTTATTATCCACCAAGATGCAGAGCAGTGGCGAAATTACGCCACCTTGTGAGGTGCCCTTACTAACAGCATGCACTTTACACTTCGGCTTTTCTTTGCACTACCCCACTTCGCTACGACTTTTTGTCGCTGAGAAAACTATATATGAGGGACTAAAGGTTCGATTCCACCTTAAGCCTTTCGAAGCTTTAAGACCTTCTCGATGGCGAGAAAGGTGCCCACCTCAAATTTGTCTTGCATAAAGGATCTCTCCTTTCATTGGGGGTGTTTTTTTACGTGGCGGGTTTCAAACCCAGCGCACATACCTAAAAAGAATATTTCGCCTTCAAACGGATGTTTTTAGGCTACCCAGAGGATACTTGGTCAAAGACCGGAAGTCGTGAGCTGCTTGAGTCATATGTAAAAGAATAGTTTCTGGCCACTCCCAAGTGAATGGCGATCAGAGAACTTTCCTCACTTCCGTGAACTTCTACACATGACTCCATCCTCCAAAAGTCCTCAACGACTCTATAAGTCGTTCATAAATCCCGTCCTGCTATATGGTGAAGAGGCTTGGACGATGACAACAACCGATGAGTCGACGTTACGAGTTTTCGAGAGAAAGGTTCTGCGAAAGATTTATGGTCCTTTGCGCATTGATGAGCTGTACGAGATATACGAACGAATTAAAAGACAGCGGCTACGCTGTCCAGGTCATGTTGTCCGGATAGGTGAAAACACTCCAGCTCTGAAAGTATTCGACGCATTACCCGCCGCGGGAAGCAGAGGAAGAGGAACCCCTCCACTCCGTTGGAAGGACCAAGTGGAGAATATCCAATTGGCGCCACGTAGCGAAGAGAAGAAACGACTGGTCTCTCCGACGATTCTAACAGAAACTATAATAGGCCAAAAAGCCGATAAAACTGATTTTTTTCAAAAAGAGTACTGTAAATAGGTGTCTTCGAAAATGCTTGGTCATGTGAATTCCGATCACATCATGGAGAGCACTATGACTGCCGATTAGACATGAGTTTACGAGTTTGACAAGCAAGCACGTTAAGAATCATCGGAATGAAAGGAAAAATAATGGTTTGGGGCACAAGGAGACGGCCAATAAGGAGTTCTATTTGGCTGTATTGAGAAATTTGCGAGAAAACATCAAAATTGGCCGGAATTGTGGAGTAACAGTAGAGTAACAATTCATGGATTTTCGCATCGAGCCACATTTATTACCGAATTTTATGCCGAAAACGCAATGAATACCATCCACCAACGACCGTATTCACCAGATTTGACTCCGTGTGTTTTTTTTCTTGTTTCCCAAACTGAAATTGCCGCTCCATAGAACCCATTCAGTCAATCGAAGAGATGAAACAAAATTCGCTGAAGGAACTGAAGGCCATGACGGAAAGTGCTTATGAAAAGTGTTTCAAGGACTGGAAAAGTCGTTGTTATACGTGTTTTATATCCGGTGGGGATTACTTTGAAGACTATAAACGATAATAAAATTAAATTAAATGTAGGCAGATGACACACTTAAATACAGTAGACTGTTGAACGTATATAAGATTAAGTAAATTATAGATTTTGTGAGTTCTTTTTAGCATTAAATCTAGTTTATATAAATTCATATTTATTTATAAAATTGAAATGTTAAGAAACAAATTTTTATTCTTATTTAAGGGGCATTCCGACTCTACGATGTGGACAATGATGGCTACATAACGAGAGAAGAAATGTATAATATAGTGGATGCAATATATCAAATGGTGGTAAGTAAACTGTATTCATTTTATATACCAATTTAGAGACACAATTTGTAACATCGCTTTATTTGTAGAATTTATTTCGATAAAATTTTTAACTCAATAAAATTTCTTTACCACCTTATCATTTTGACATTTTTCATGTAGAAAGTAATAGTTCCTCCAATTAACCTTGTCACATTTCATTTCTTTATATTCATATACTTTTTATTCACACATTTTCTTAGGGTCAGCAGCCGCAAACGGAGGAAGAGAACACGCCGCAGAAGCGTGTCGACAAAATATTCGATCAAATGGACAAGAATCACGACGATCGTTTAACGCTCGACGAATTTCGTGAGGGTAGTAAAGCTGATCCACGTATAGTGCAGGCGTTAAGTTTAGGTGGTGATTAACCAAAAGAGACTTAGTTTAATTCTGCTACAGATTAAACGAGGAAACAAAACGGATATAAGAAACAAACAAAAAAATAGTTAAAAGTACACTGCAGGAAAAAATAATAGCAAAGTAATTGTAATTACAAAATAATAATAAAATAAACAGTAGGGAAGCACAGGTGGTTAGAAGAAATACATTTTTGCAAAATATTTATGAAGGGAAGTGAGTAAAGGCAAAAGGGCAGCATACTTGATACGCACACAACCATACAAACACGACTGCTTTGGTGGCTTTAGGCTACCAAAAGCGCCCAACACGCACACACACATGTGTAAACACTCATATGCATACATGTACATGTACATACACATGCATCTCTCTGAGTTACATGACAGTTAGGTTAAAGATACATAAAAATATATGCGAAAGTAGAGCAAGCGGTAGAAAAGCTTCGAATACCGATTACGTTAATGGTTTGCAAATGCAAAAATAAATAACTAAAAAACTAAAAACAATAAACAAGAGTAAAAGTAATGCAATTTATAAAGTATACGCATTGCAAATGTAGGAGAAACGGGTTTAGCGTAGTTAAACAATATTCAAGCTGCAATCAATAGACATAGGCGCACATGCATTAAACAGCATACATATGCAATGTACACAGATACACGCGCACATACATGCGCGCACACATAGTTTATAGTGATGTCAACGAAACGGTAATCAAAATCTGCCCACAAAAATGACGGCTATGCGCGGCGTAGTCTCACAGCAGCTCACAAAATACAAAATTTTTTGAAAAAACAATTTAAAAAGCAAAATTAATGAAAATAATAAACAAAAATCAAATTAACTTGGCAGCACACACTTGTAAAAAGTTAAGCTAAATTTCTCTAGAAAACGATGCGAAATCAAAGTAAATTATATAATACATATAAATTGCGAAATTGCATGCAACCACACAAAAGGTCGAATACAAAGGTGCGTTTTGAACAAAAAAAAAATTTAATGCTAATAAACAATAACAAAAACAAAAAAAATTTGCAAATATTTCAAAGTAAAACGCAATTTGTAAGCAAAATAAAGCAAATAATTCATAAATATGCTTGCAGAAGTAAATTTAATTAAAAAAAATATTAAATTTGAATAAACCACATGCATACATATTTACAAAAAAATTTTCAGCTATAAAATACAAAAAAAAAATATTCAAAAATTTTTGAAAGCATGCAGCAAATTAATTGCTGCGACTGCTAATGAGAGTCATGCTTTCCCAACGTTACCATACTACGCGAAATAATCACTAAGGTCGTGTACTTGTAAATATTAGTCAAACGAAATTGTTATGAACAATAACACCAATTTAAAATTTATTATATAAAGCTATTAGAATATTCCAAAAAACTAATTGCAACTTTGAAATTTTCCCTACTACTTTTATTTGAATCTTAAAACTCGTCCTTAAGACGTTAAAAAAAATTAAAATAATTATTACTTATAAAAAAAATAAATTAAATAAATATTGACTTTATAAATTCGATTAGAAAACAATTTTCTTGCTTAAGCGTAGTAAAGAGGCAGTAGCAGCATAGCATATGTGTTTAAAAAGGGAAAATCTGAATTGTTTTTGAATACTCTGCTCCATAAACTTTTAACAAACAGCAGCTTTATTTCTGTTTTTAGAAAGAAACCTAATAATAATACATAAAAATATTAAATTTTTTCGATCAGCGCTTAAATAGTAACAGAAATGGAAAAAAAAAATCAGATATATATCCACACAATTTTATAAATTATTGAAACATCCACAGAGCTTTCTGAAAAGCTCACAAATACCTTACGTTAATCACAAAAACTCTAAATATCCTAACAATTTTATAATTTTTCTGAAACTTCTGAAGAGCTTTTTGAAAAAGCTCTAAAAAATCTCTCTCTTATCACAAAAGT
This sequence comes from Bactrocera zonata, assembly GCA_037783105.1. Taxonomy (NCBI): domain Eukaryota; kingdom Metazoa; phylum Arthropoda; class Insecta; order Diptera; family Tephritidae; genus Bactrocera; species Bactrocera zonata. The sequence continues at coordinate 41,091 of JBAWJQ010005404.1, read as the reverse complement.
TTTAAAGATATGAAAAAAAATCAGAATAAGATCCAAACAATTTTATAATTCTATTGAAACTTCTGCAGAGCTTGTTGAAAAAGCTCTTAAAAATGTCACTCTTAATATAAAGCTCTCAGGATATGGAAAAAATCAGAATAATATTCAAAGAATTTTATAATTCTATAAATACCTCTGAAGAGCTTTTTGAAAAAGCTCCCAAAAACCTTACGTGTATTATAAAATTAGAGCTTTTGAACAAATCAAATAAATATTCAAACAATTTTATAATTTTATTGCAACTTCTGAAGAGCTTTTTAAAAAAGCTCTTAAAAATCTTACTTTTATCGGAAAAACTGTTTCAAATCAAGCTGGAAGAATGTGGCTTACAAATAATATACTCTCTAGTACCCAATATACTATATTGAGACGTCAAGTCCTTGGTCATAAATTTAGTTTTTTTTTCTGATACATTTTTGGTGCATAATAAAGTTTCTGGTTATTTCAATAAAATGTCAAAGTATATACATAAATAAAATCAGATAATTATTCAAACAATTAAATAATCTTTTTGAAACTTCTCAAGAAAATTTTGAAAAAGCTGCTTGAAAGCTTCTTTTATCGCAAAAGCTTTTTTTCAAAAAGTTAAAAGAAAAATAGAAAATTCTGGAAAAATATGTTAAAATAACATACAAATATCACATTTTCTATTTTATAGTAATCAATATACTACAGTGAGACTTGAAGGTCACGAGCTTGAGTTACATTTTTTGCTAGTTGTTATATAATATACTTTTTTGTGGTACCATGCCTGTTTTTGAACGATATCAATAAAGGCTAAAAGTTATCATTATTAATTGATAAAATAAAATCGTCAAAGCTTGCCTAAAGATCGGTTTACTGTTTATCTATTGTGTCAATGACAGAAGAAATTACGACAGTAAAAAACGACGACCGAATTCCATATCGGTTTCTTGATTACCATAGTAACGACAGTTTGCCGTTACATTATTGGACTGCATTTGTCAGGAAAATTATTGTTTTGTGACGTCATACACCAAGAGAAGCGAAGGGTCTATTTACAACTTTTACTACAGTCATATCAATCATACTTAATTAAAAGAGTGGCGGCTCCACGGGGGGACTTGAGGTGTGAAAAGAATTTATTTAGTTGGTAGATTGATTCAGGGAATTAGCTTATTTCATAAACTTAGAGCGCTGAAATTAATTTTGACTGAAATTTAGAACATTTTACGAAAAACTACTAAAAATATGTTACCAGGAAAACCCCTCCAAGATGGAAATTCTGGAACCGTTACTAAGTTTTATAGTACTGAATACTTTTGAGAGCTTTTTTTAACTTACAGAAATTGTAACTTGAAGGTAAAAATGTGTTATAAAATTTTTTTCAATGAATATTATAAGAAAATATTATTTTGAATATAATTTATAAATTTATTAACTTTTTTTAATTTAATATAAACTATTCGCAACAAATTTCAATTATTATTTCCATTAAAACCGTTCAATTATTTGTTAGAAATATAATCGTTTGCAATTATTTAAAATATTATCCCATTGGTATACCTACATTATATAAAAAGTGAGTACTTTGTTTAAAAGTTTTTCAAACCTTCTCCATTTTTATGTAATTGTAATTTTATACGCATGTTTTTTCGCTAAATTTTCTAAATATTACATAGATGTTATTCAAAATCTAAATACTTTTTAAAATTTTGCATGCCAGAAATTTTATATTCCTTGAACTCTTTTTATTATTCTTACAAACTTTTTATTTCACAAAAAATATCCACTTTTGAAGTACACAAATGAAATATTTAAAATAAAAATTTATACATTTTCTAAATATTCTTAAAATTTATCTTTAAAATCACACTTTTACTTTTTAAGGTTCACATTCTCTAAAATTATATAGCAGAGGTTTCAATCAACGCAATTCACTGAATATTTAAACGAAGTTAAGTTGAAGATCATGTAAAGAAAGAGTACATCAACGTCATAATAACAGTTTTGTGGATAGAACTGAGAGCAAAACATCGAGCATTCGGTTTTTATCATAGCCTCAGAGAGCCTTAATCACTTCTAAGCTTATTAAAATGCTTAAGAGTAATAAAGAGAAAAATTGTGAATTTTTTTGAAAATTTTCTCTATAAGCCTTTAGCAAATAGCAGCTTTATTTCTGTTTTTAGACAGAAACCTAATAATAATTCCTAAATATGTTCAATTTTGTTCGTCCATTGATTAAATATTAACAGATAAAGAAAAAAATCAAATAGACATTCAAACAGTTTTATAATTCTATTGACACTTCTGAAGAGCTTTTTTAAAAAGCTCCCAAAAACCATACGTCTATCACAAAAGCTTTAAAGACATGGAAAAAATCAGATGAATATCCAAAAAATTCAATAATTCTATTTAAACTTCAAAGGAAATTTTTGAAAAAGCTCCCAGAAATCTTACGTCTATCACAAAAACTCTAAAGAAATGGAACAACATCAGATAAATATCCAAACAATTCAATAATTCTATTTGAACTTCAGAGGAGAAGTTTTGAAAAAGATCCCAAAAACCTTACGTCTATCACAAAAGCTCTAAAGACATGGAAAAAAATCAGATAAATATCCAAACAATTTTATAAATTTATTCAAACTTCTGAAGAGCTTTTTCAAAAGCTTCTAAAAACTCTACTTTTATAATAAAAACTCTTTCGAAAAAGAAAAAATAAGTAAATCAAGCTGGAAAAATATGGTATAAAATTATCCTACTCTCTAGTACTCAGTATATGTACATATTGTATGGAGATGTCAAATCATTGACCTTAAATTTTTTTCACTGAAAGCAGATATATTATAGACTTCTTTGTAGTATAATGATATTGCTTTTGATTTGCTTTAATAAAAGCTCGAAAAAATATTTATAAAAAAGATCAGATAAATATCCAAATAATTTTATAATGATTTTCAAAATTCTCAAATGCTTTTTGAAAAAGTTTCTTTTATCGCAGAAGCTCTGTTCAGAAAGAAAAAAACGGTATAATTTCGAAAAGTTTTGAAAAATGCTCTTTGGCGTGAAGTAATCTCGTAATTTTAGCGGGATACATTTGGAAAAAAATTAGAGAAAAAAGCTGGTATTAATTAAAAAAAAAAATCAGCTATTTTTCTGTTTTTATAAAAGTTTTTAACTATTATTCCTAAATTTTTAACTTTCTAACCTCTTGTAAATCGTATTTTAACGAAGCAACTATAACAAATTTTTACTGTTTACATATTATTCCCTTTATAAACGAATTTTTATAGCAATTTCGATATATTTCGAGAATATAACTACTAAATTCTTTTTAAAAAAAATGTTGAAAAGAGTTCTGGAGACTATGATGATCTATTTTTATAATAAAAAACTACTACTTTAGAAAATTTTCGAAAAGAGTTCTAGAGACAGAGCATATCACGGTCAGAGTTGTTAATATAGGGTTCATATAGGGTACTGTAACGGTTTCTAAAGCCATCAGAATAAGTTGTTGTGTACTGTTATATATTTCCATATTTATTTACTGTTATTTTACAAACCTTCAATAATACATTTATACAAGATTATACCTTTTATAATATTCTCTGTTTGTACTTATTCCTGCACATCCAACACAAGTTTCGCTCTTTTGTATTACTTATTCTACGTCCTCTACCTTTTTCAGTGTATCACCAAGCTAAAATAATTTCTGTTTTATATGTGGTTCAGCTTTATTCTTAAATAAAGTAGCAAATAATAAACTTAATTAAATAACTTCTAAGTTAAAAAAATAAAAAAAAATCATAGAAATATTTGTTTAGCCAAAATACCCAAAAATGAGTTGAAATACATTATATAAAAATAAAAGAAAAATGTTATGACAAAAAAATAATAAATGAATGCAAAGTACTTTAGATGTAATTACATAAAAATTAGATAAAGCAGTTTGTACACAGAGCCTGTTTAAGTCGAATTCATGTTGTAAATTACAAATAAAGTTCAAATAAATGAAATATATGCATATTTAAAGCAGCTAGTTTTATATTTTCCACCTAAAGGGTGATTTTTTAAGAGCTTGATAACTTTTTTTAAAAAAAAAACGCATAAAATTTGCAAAATCTCATCGGTTCTTTATTTGAAACGTTAGATTGGTTCATGACATTTACTTTTTGAAGATAATTTCATTTAAATGTTGACCGCGGCTGCGTCTTAGGTGGTCCATTCGGAAAGTCCAATTTTGGGCAACTTTTTCGAGCATTTCGGCCGGAATAGCCCGAATTTCTTCGGAAATGTTGTCTTCCAAAGCTGGAATAGTTGCTGGCTTATTTCTGTAGACTTTAGACTTGACGTAGCCCCACAAAAAATAGTCTAAAGGCGTTAAATCGCATGATCTTGGTGGCCAACTTACGGGTCCATTTCTTGAGATGAATTGTTGTCCGAAGTTTTCCCTCAAAATGGCCATAGAATCGCGAGCTGTGTGGCATGTAGCGCCATCTTGTTGAAACCACATGTCAACCAAGTTCAGTTCTTCCATTTTTGGCAACAAAAAGTTTGTTAGCATCGAACGATAGCGATCGCCATTCACCGTAACGTTGCGTCCAACAGCATCTTTGAAAAAATACGGTCCAATGATTCCACCAGCGTACAAACCACACCAAACAGTGCATTTTTCGGGATGCATGGGCAGTTCTTGAACGGCTTCTGGTTGCTCTTCACCCCAAATGCGGCAATTTTGCTTATTTACGTAGCCATTCAACCAGAAATGAGCCTCATCGCTCATCGGACGTAAAGCGCGAAACACATTTCGAACCGAACACTGATTTTGGTAATAAAATTCAATGATTTGCAAGCGTTGCTCGTTAGTAAGTCTATTCATGATGAAATGTCAAAGCATACTGAGCATCTTTCTCTTTGACACCATGTCTGAAATCCCACGTGATCTGTCAAATACTAATGCATGAAAATCCTAACCTCAAAAAAATCACCCTTTATTTTCAATACTTAGTCAACTTTATATAAACATTTTTATTAAAAAATATTTTTATTAAAAAATAAATTATTGCATTACTTTACTAACACATTTTGCGAAGCATATAAGCGCAATAAATGTATAACTGAAACATTTGAAATTTTTTTTTTATAAATTATTTGTAAAAAATCTTAAATAATTATTTTAAAAATTTCCTAAATATCTAATAAACACTTTAAACACTTACTAACTAAAATGTATACACTTGCAAGCCTTATAACTGTACCTTCTGTTTTTCTATATTTACGCTTAGACTTGCTCATGGTGCTGGGTCACAGTTATATCTACACATGTATGTATATGTATGTCATAAGTACCTATTGCCTGCGACCTGTTAACTATGTATGTATGTCTATATATGTATAATATTAAAATGCCTTGCTACAGCATTTAACTTAGCGCTAGTCTATCGCTTTCACTTTTATATCAAAATATATTTGCCATATGTGTGCGTGTGTATATGTTAGCTTCTAAAGTATATAGAAAACATAATTTTTCTTTTGCTTGTGCCTTAACCTTTAGAAAAATTATTATTATTTTTTTTTTTTTTTGTCAAAATACAGTATATAATTTTTTGCTCCTTTTATACATTTGTTTATCTACCATTTTATTACTTTAGGCTTTGGTTTTCATTTTTATGTTTTCCATTTTCTTTTACGGTCACTAACGCGTGTCCTTATTGTGTTAGCTTATGTATATCTTCTTAGTATTGTATTATTTATCTTTATTTCTGTATGCCTACTTAAATATTTGAATACGCCGTAAAATTGCAGCTGATATGACACATAAGACCAATCTTAGCTCGCACATTTGTAACCGAATTAATTGTGTGCAGAATACGACGTAGGCATATTAAGGATTCGTATGCAGATTTTATGAGGCCAAAAAATTAATAACAAAAAAGATGTCTAGTCGTCAGCTCGTTGCTCGGATTTCATTTCGATTTTATTCATAGACTTGCCTAGAGTTTGTATATATTAACTTGTATAGTAAATCATCCCCTTTGTTTACAGAAATAACAATATATGGTCCACTGGAAAAATAACTATTATTTCTGCATTAAATCTAAGATTTTATTAAAATAATTAGAAAAATCTTATTTAAGTCAAATATGCACCGTTTTGTAAGACAATTTATTGTCATTTTGAAGTTATTTTCACAATGCGACTCTCCAAGATACTCCCCTCCCTATTGGCAAAAAACGATTTTAAAATATTCCCTGAAAGCGAGTTTTACACTAACAAAATTATTCTCTCCTATTCCACAGCGGTTGGGAACTCGGTCCGTGAGGTCTTTTTGTGTTAACTCACATACACATATATCGAGCTTATTTTTGTATCCAGCAAAACTCGTTAAAATCTTTTGTTTTCGAGCAATCTTTATCTACTGTGAAATCGAAATGGTACTTCCAAACTGTAGTCAAACTCGACGAGTATCTTATCGTTATTTTAGTCAATTTGCCTTTCAGAACTTGGTGCAAATTTGCCATCAAAATCCGTAATGGCGTTGACGTAACCAAAATTGCGATGTATCAAAACCATAAACGCAAAATGCAGCATTTAAAAATTTTTTTGTGAGTATTTAGTTTTGGTTCCAGACGAGAGTTTTAAAAATGTATTTGTAGCACATACAAGATATGGTGATCTAAGTTCAACAACTCGCTTTTAACATAAGAAAAAATTTGAATCCATTTATTTATAGAACTACAATGCTTAGTAGAAGCAAGCAGGGACTTTGACAAATTCCCACCAACATCGAAAGCTACGGTTTCATGCACAATTGCTAAGTCTAACCTCTTTATAAGGGTGATTTTTTAAGAGCTTGATAACTTTTTTAAAAAAAAAAACGCATAAAATTTGCAAAATCTCATCGGTTCTTTATTTGAAACGTTAGATTGGTTCATGACATTTACTTTTTGAAGATAATTTCATTTAAATGTTGACCGCGGCTGCGTCTTAGGTGGTCCATTCGGAAAGTCCAATTTTGGGCAACTTTTTCGAGCATTTCGGCCGGAATAGCCCGAATTTCTTCGGAAATGTTGTCTTCCAAAGCTGGAATAGTTGCTGGCTTATTTCTGTAGACTTTAGACTTGACGTAGCCCCACAAAAAATAGTCTAAAGGCGTTAAATCGCATGATCTTGGTGGCCAACTTACGGGTCCATTTCTTGAGATGAATTGTTGTCCGAAGTTTTCCCTCAAAATGGCCATAGAATCGCGAGCTGTGTGGCATGTAGCGCCATCTTGTTGAAACCACATGTCAACCAAGTTCAGTTCTTCCATTTTTGGCAACAAAAAGTTTGTTAGCATCGAACGATAGCGATCGCCATTCACCGTAACATTGCGTCCAACAGCATCTTTGAAAAAATACGGTCCAATGATTCCACCAGCGTACAAACCACACCAAACAGTGCATTTTTCGGGATGCATGGGCAGTTCTTGAACGGCTTCTGGTTGCTCTTCACCCCAAATGCGGCAATTTTGCTTATTTACGTAGCCATTCAACCAGAAATGAGCCTCATCGCTCATCGGACACGGACGCGAAACACATTTCGAACCGAACACTGATTTTGGTAATAAAATTCAATGATTTGCAAGCGTTGCTCGTTAGTAAGTCTATTCATGATGAAATGTCAAAGCATACTGAGCATCTTTCTCTTTGACACCATGTCTGACATCCCACGTGATCTGTCAAATACTACTGCATGAAAATCCTAACCTCAAAAAAATCACCCTTTATATGGTAAAATGAATCAAATTCGAAAATTCAACATTTCGCATTTTCATATGCAAACCAAGTTTGATTTTACCAAGACGTGATTAAAATGAGATATTAACCACCAGACATTCTGAGAAATTTGTGGGACTACCAGAAAACATAACTTTCACAGAATTCTTAAATATAGTATTAGAGATCTGATTCAAAGAATTTGGTCAATGACTATTCATTCACAAATATCAAAGAGAGCGAGAGAGAGTTTTCTTCTATTTAAGTAAAGCTAGTTTAACTGGAGAATTCTAGCACACAGAAACCGTATTTTATAATAAAATAGACTTCATTACCATGTCACATGAGTAGAAACCAATTCACATCAAGAGGCGCCAACGCTAGGTAGTGACCATTTTTCACTTATGGGCAGCATCTTCTCAAAAATCAAGTCAAACTTTGTTGAATAAATTAAAAAAAAAACGCAATCGAAATATTATAAACATATTGTAAGATATTGTCACTTGGTACATAAGCCTATTTTTCATTAATTACTTTTCACTTTCCCGTAATCGTTTTCAGTTTAGTCAGACGAAACCATACATAGAATGTATGACTACTACCTTGAGCAGCAATCGATTAAACTGATGCGCGGATAAGTCTTGTTTTTTGTGTATTGCGTCGAATTTAGACCTGTTGTTAAATCCACATATATTTATATAATATTAAAATTCACAATTTTTAGAAAACCAAACTTTGAATTTATATTTTAATAATCGCATATTCTTAATACAAATGAATAAAAAAATTCTTATTTTTAGTAATTCGAGCTCAATAAAAAGAAGAAAGCAAGCGCTAAGTACGGATTTATCCGAACATTTTATATTCTTGCAATCGCAAGGATTTACGACAGAGAAGTACCTTCAGCTACATAAGGCCAGTTAGTTATATGGGGCTGATTTTGTTCATTCTAAGTCCATACACATATGCACAATTTTAAGAAAAACTAGCTTTTTCAAGTTTATTAAGATCACTCATTAACTGGCAGATGAATGCGGTATAAGGTCAACCGGAATTTCGAAAATCCATTACATAAATGTAGGGGCTTAAGGGATGAGCCAGCTTTAGAAGCTTCATAAAATCGAAATTTTTGTTTGCATAAATCTCTTTAAAAATAATTTAAGAAATATAAATCTCTCTGAATTTTTTGTTTCCGGCAGAAATTGCGACCTGCATCCTGCCCGCCGTCCGTCAACTGCACATGCGAGATGCATTGGGCAATTGCTTCCCAAAGGCGGAATATCAAAGATTCCGTTTCCAAAAAATTTGTGAATTATGCTTAAATAGATAACTATAAACCCTAGAAATTTCACTTTAATCAATTATTTCTTTCCCTTCCAAAAAAAATCCTCAAAAAATAGATTTTTAAGCCTCTAAAGCAGGCTCCCCCCTTAAACGGTTTTTGTTCGAGTTGCGCATAAGCTGGCACACCTCAAAAACACTATTCGTACGAAGTTTTGTCTTGACGTATTAATTTATCCTTGATTAGCACTTTTCGTGGTATTTTCGCTGGGCGAATTTTATTGTTTTAGCTTTAGTGGTTTAGGAGATATGTACATTAAGCTTATCGGAAAGCGAGGCCAAGCCAAGTATTTAATTTTTTTTTCCTATAAGTGCCCATTCCCTGTTTTAAATTAGAGTTTTATATATTAATTAAGTACTTAGTCGCGATACTTTATACTTTTTCGGTTAATGGCGTTTTGTGGGCGTGGCAGTGGTCCGATTACGCCCACCTATGAACTCGCTTTTTTTGCCACGGGTCTTCAATATATCTCATTTTTTACTCAAGTTTATATGACCGTTATGCGTTTTTTATCAGTTGCTAAAAAATGCTCTAAATTCGGTCCAATGCGCTAGGATACCCTTTTCAGGCGCACCAAGTGTGACAGCCTAAAAATGGCAACACATGGTTTTAAAAAATAGTTGGTCGATTCGATTTTTGATCAAATCAAAAACCCAGAAAGTCATTGGAAAACTATATACAGAAGATGCAGAAAAGATTTTATAGTGATCGGATCATTGTTCTCTCAAGTAAATCTGAAAACTGAAATTTTGAAAAGCAGATTGACATAACCATCAACAATTTCTAAAACCGTAACCACTTGAGATAACGATTTAAGAATTTGTATGGTAATTTTAAAGTTATAACCTCCCGACATATAAAAACATTGATTTTTTTATAATTTCACACAAGTTGTGATTCTTAAGCAAAATTTGTAAAACCCAACATCCACTCGCAGTAGAAAGCACAGCTCTTTACTAATATTCAATAGAAACTGCTTGTATGCCACCAAAAAATGCATAAATACACCAATTACTAATTAATAGAAATTTGTTGCTTATAAAACACATATAAAAACAACAACAAGTAAGTAAAAAATATGTATTCATATATAAACTCACCTGCATTGAAAAAGCTAAACCTAATTAATTATGAAACTGTGACAACACTTAGCTGCAAACAATCAATTTTAAGCGCTTACTTTACACTAACAACAACAACTAATTAACTATGCTATTAAATATATAACATATTTGCTACAAAAAAAAATAAATACAATTTATTCTAGTCAATAGTAATAAGCTATTATCGTCAACATAAAACTAATTTATATTCATACAAGCAAAGAACTTAAAGGATCTCATACATAACATAAATTCAAAAAATTACAAATTATTGCTAAAAGCTTAAAATTTTTGGATTTATGAAAAACATTTCCATACAATTGCCCATTAAATGAAGCAATTAGGCAAGAGGAAAAATAAATTTTAAACTAAAAATTCAACTAAAGTTTGCTGGGAAGTAGCGTGTAAAAAGCAGACGAATTGTAAATAAAAAATATAATTATGTTAAGCGGCGACGAAAAATACAAAGTTATATTTAAATAGCAAAAATATATTAAATTTGCGCCATTAAAATTATGGCTATTAAATCTAGTTAGACAAAATGTGGTTTAAAAAGTAATTTCATTGATTGTTTTGTTTTGCTTTTTTATTTTTCTTTTTACTTTTTTTATGCTTTTTTTAATAATACAAATTTGCATAACAATACATAAAATACCAGTAATGTTTATTGCTAAATTAATTATAAAATATCCAAAAAATTTATTCGTATAAAACACTCTGAGGAAAATGAACTTTTTTCCTGTGATCGCATCATCTTTTTCAAAAGATTAAGTAACAATTAAAAAAGTTAATTCTCCATTTCGAAGTTATCCCTCAAAATTGAAATATTTGCATTCAAAGTTCGAGATTAGAGTTATAGAAAAGCATTACTATTAATTATAGTAGATAGCTAAATAAATACTTTTTATTTAAAAGAAATTGGTTGGATTTGAAACCTTGTAGCTTCTGTCATACGAGAGTTGCCTATTATATTTCGGGACCAGAGAACAAAAACAAATATTTGTCAACGAAAATCGCTTTATTGTTCTCAAAATATTGCATCAATTTTCGAAGCACTTTTGCAATTCTGATTGAAGTGCCGCCAAAAGATGCGTTCTGAATGCATCAATTGCTTCTTCATGTGTCATAAAACGTAGACTTCTCAGTCCACATTATCGTGGAGAAGATTGAGCCGTATTCGGCAGTTGGTTGTTTTGATTTCTGGAATGACACTAGTTGTGAATGGAAATGGAATTCACAGATCTGAGTTGCACTAGTGGTATTGAAGCAATCATTTGCTTGAAAGCAAAAAAAGTCGTCCGATGTTTACATTCGCGTAGATCTATGATTCATTACCTATCACGATGTCATAGATGTGTTTCGAAGCACCGCTATCGTTTTTTATTACATTTTTCTCAAACCAATCGACACGAGTCTTTTTTGAGCGATTGACAAATTGTGTGGGATCCAATGTGAACACATTTTCTCTGCAGTTAAATGTTCATCCAAATTTTAATGTTACCTCAATCTCATGATAGCTCACATGACGGTCTTGCAATATATGTTTGGACACTGCATCATCATAGTTTCCGGATCAACAACTGATTTTGGACGACTTTTTCCAAATTTCGACTTGGAGTGATCTACGACCTCGGTCACTATAGCATTGATAAATACATGACGAAGCTTCATCGTAAAAAGTTAAATTACTATGCACTGTTGCTGAGATTATCCACCTCGGAAGTTGTGAAAAATAATCACGCGAAGGTCTAGCAATTTATTTGCATTTTTTGGCAGAGATGAATATTTTAAGTTACTGTAAACAACACTAATGACACTCGTAAGGCCGAAAAGTAATAGGACTGAGTCGATTTAAAAAAATTATTTAACCAATCGTTACAATTGTACATACATATAAAAACTATTAAAATAGACTCCATCTGCGCCGATGCAGCGCTGTCAGTGCGATTTCCAAGCATTGAAGGCTTTGCCGACCTTGGTTAGGTGGCTGTTCACAAGAAAGGTGGTGTGAACCGGGCGTTGTCGTGGTGCAACATCCAATCGGCTGCATTGTCTCAGGTCATCAAAATTAGTCCTATTACTTTCCGGAGGAAATCTAGAAGATATCAATATTTTTTCTTTTACAGAAACTGTGTAAATTGAAAATATTCAAAATCTCTCGAATAAATTTTACGATATCCAGTTCGTGTCTGAGTGGTGAACAGTGTAATGGGTATTCCAAGACCTTTCGTAAGGCGTTAAGGCAATTACGACAAGACACCATCATTCCTACCCTGCTTCTAATGAATACCCATCTGGTGTGAGAATGTCTTTCTGAACCAAAACAACGATTCTAGCACGATACATATGTATGTCTTTTTCTAATATTTTTAAAAATTAATCCTTATTAAAAATCGTCAAAAGGCTTGTGAAAAAGCTTTTGCCCATGGGAAAAGACGGCGTTACTATCGCAAGAAAAATTTATTATCTTATAATGCATTGGCGTGGAGAGCTATTGTCAAAATTGGACTGGGATCGCTTAATTTTGAATTTTGTAATATACATATACAAGTATATTGAAAGAATAGGGAAATAATACTCATGCAAGCTTATCGCTAATTTCGCTAAGCATTTCTTTGCCCATTTTGTTCTTTTACTCGAGATTAATTGAAGACCTTTTTCTAAGGAAACTTCCTCAGAACTTTATTTTATATGAAGATTGATTCAAGACTTTTTCATTGCTTAAAACATTCTTGGAATCTTGATGTTGTGTAATAAGTGATTTTTGTCCCCGCAGGGATATTAACCGTGGACAACTAAGTGATATTTCCTTCGTAAAAATTATGCGTATAATTAATCGTAAATGACCAAAAAACTTATATAAGGGTATATCGGATTAACACGAACTACTTTTTTTCAATGCATTTGAATAACTATATAATACAGTTATATTTTATTACTAAAACTAGCATCATAAACTAAATTTTTTCACATTTTTCCTTCACTAAATCCCTTAATCAACGGCAGATTTCTCAGAAATCGCTGTTAATAAATTTGTATAAAATATTTATATGCATATATGTATAGCATACATATGTACATATATGTGCGTATATTTGAAGCATTGTGTGTAGACGCATGCGGAGCCTAAAGCGTAAATATTAAGCAATAAATTTTGCAAATTTCTAAAATATAATTGTATAGATATTTATAAAAAAATTATGCAAATATTAGGTACATAACGAAAAACTACAATTACAAAAACAATATGCATAAATTATTTCTAATTATAATAAAAAAGCGCCCAATATCGGCTAAGCTATATACTATATCATAAATATGTATAGTACATATAGACGTGTACACCAATAATCAGCAATAAACTCATATTTTTTGTTACACAAAAAAACGACTAAAACAGTGGACAAATCAAAAAGCAGCTGCAACAAGAACAACAACAGAGCGTAACTACTAAATAATCGAAGCCACCTTTTTGTTAGTGCAAAATATTAACAATTTATTAATATTTTTAAGATAAGCATACATAAATTATTATACAACAGTAAATATATATACATAATTACCACTGAAAAAATTAGTCAAATAAATGCTGTAAACATACATACAAGCCTAATAAAAATGTAATTACAATTATGTCAAATATGGTATATAAAATAATAGTTATTAAACTTGCTAAAAAATTTTGAACAAAACATTCAAGCTGATAATATTATAAATTATAAAAAAAAAATAAAAGTAAAAACATTTTTGAGTGCAATTTGCAATTAGTTGAACCATAAGTGAGGTTATGTGGTGCAGCTTTGTATGTAAGCGTAGTTTTTCGAAAAGTTTTAAAGCGTTTCATCGATCGCTCCGATCAGCAAAAATATATATCCAATATTAAGCATATATAAAATTGGATAATAAAAGTTAAGGCATAATGATTACAGATATACAAATAAAGAAATATATTATATAAATAAAGAAAGGTTCATCAATAAAAGGAACAACTTTGTGCATTTCTTTATTTGAAATTTTTATTAAAATGACTTAACTAGGCATTGGTGAATGTTTTTGAAGAAAAATAATATTTCCCCAAATAGATATATATATAGTATATTTATTTTTGGACCTACTAGGTTCCAGTATTTTCTGCGAACATAAAAACATGATTAACTCAAAGTTTTATGCAGTATAACAGATCAATTGAAAAATTCTCGACCTGACGGGTGACGCTACTTATGTTAGTTAACAAAAAATGGATCAAAAGAAATTCCTGCGTTAATAAAGCATTGTTTTTTAGGGCAAGAAATACTTTTGAAGCTAATTGAAGCCAGAATTAATCAACTTTATTCGGACTCTGCGCTAAAGATATCACCGAAATAAGGTTGTTACCGACGAAACCATCAAAAAATCCTTCAAAATAATTTTGGATGACCGTAAAAAGAAGTTATTAGTATTCTTTAGATCTGGTCCTCAGCCATTCAGTTCTCAAAGTTCAAAAGAATTCTAGCTAGAAAAACAATTTTCGTCGAATGAAGAGATGATCGTCGAAAATGAGGCACATTTGGAATCGTACTACAAAAATGGTATCGAAAAGTTGGAAAGTCGGGATCTTTCTTGAATAAAAAAAAAACGAATTTTGCCAAAAAATTTAATAATAGAAATAGCATTTCCAAGATGTCCGTGAAGACGTTAAGGATGACTAATATCTCGGACGCCCCAGCAAATCAATAACAGAAGAAAAAGTAAAAATAATGATTATGAATGGTAGCCGAATCACAATCTATAAGAAAAATAATGTTTTGGATATGAATCGCGCGGGAGATAATTTTCTTACAAAATTGCTGAATTTTGAAGAAAAACAGCGGCGAAGAGAAGTTGCACAGGCATAACCAAATGAAGTCAATGACGTATTAGAAGAGGTGATGAAATATGGCTTTAAGGATATGATGATGAAACTAAAGCTCAACCGTCTCAGTGTAAGACATTCTGACTCATAAGATAAAGGCATGACACGCTCGCTCAACAAGGTTGTGCTTACTCTGTTCTTCAACTTTAATAGCATAGTGCATCATGAATTCGTGCCTTAAAGTTAATCCTCAATAAAGAGTACTATCTTATTATAAGTTCAACGTCGTTTGCGTGAAGCAATCTGCAAAAAGGCACGGATTTGTGGAAAAACAATTAACAGCTTTTGCACCCGCTCACACTTTGACACATCGTTGCTTGTTCGTGAATTCTTGCCAAATAGAATACGTTAAGGATTTCCCAGCTTCTATATTCAGAAGACTATGACTTTTTTTATTTCTTATAAAGAAAACCACGAAGGGACGTCCACGAAGTATCCGCCGTGAGCATACTCCGTAAGAGCTAAAGGCTATCCTGGCATAAGAGGATAATATTGGATGGGAACTATTTTGAAGGTAATAACCTAATATAGACAAATTAATTAATTTGTTTCAATTAATTGAAAATTCGCGTATATTTTATTTTATATCTACTATTGTAGAGATGTCCTTCACTAACCAATATGTACACTCAAGATTAAATTTGACCTGGACTGGTTTGTCCAAACCGCGAACTCACCTTTTTTTTGGTGGCTTTTTGTTTACGACACGAACAGTTTGTCTGACGATTTTTTTATATTGGGTCAATGGTGTCATGGCGGGTTCCTTTAAGCAAGTTTCGGTTTCGAAAACAGAAAATAATCACAAGGAACCAATTCTAGTGAATACGATGTCTGAGCCATGGCCATGACTTTTTTTTTTTTTGTTTTTATCGTTTCGTTTTACAAACGCAGCCTATATGGACCCATCGGGGTTAAATATTAAATGCAACTTAACCACATGGATGGGACCATTATATTGAATGTTTTGCTCTATAATAACGTTTAGAGTCCATTCCAAATACTAGTCAAATAAGAGTTTGGCTATTCTGAGATTAGCGTGATATTAAATTGGAAACTTATTTGTATTACATTTTATCTCGATATCTTTTTTGGTGCCTGATCGTCTGCTGCGAAAAAATAAGATAAGAAAAGTAGATGAGATTAAGTTACATGGGTTTAGGGTGTTAAAAAACGAATTTTTTTATTATTGGGTAGTCAGAAAAGTATTTTCATATTTTGTTCGGGCAAGTTTCAAAAAAGTTAAAGCAGTTCAAAAATTAATAAAAGTAATGAAGGAATTCGCTATATTTTGAAATTTTTGTATAAAAAAGTGAAAAATGCCACGCAAGCCAGAAAGGAAATTTTGAAGTTTATGGAGACGATGCTGTATCAGTTCGTGTAGCACAACAATGGCTCACTTGCTTCCGTTTCGGAAATTTCGATTTACACTGATGGAAGAACTTCTCTAATTGAAAAATGGTAAAAAGTGGTCGACCAAAATGGTACATTTTCGTTTATTTTTTTATTATTGTAAATATAAAAAATTAAGTTGAAGTTTGATTAGAAATACGAAAAGACTTTTTCGACTAATCAATATCTTATTAAATAATACAACGCCTATAGAATTTTGTTTTAAATATTCATTGATCTTAGTAGCAAGTCTAAGTGCGCCGTCTTTAAATGTGTTTTTCTCTAAACAGTGTTTTAAAAGTCGCGATTTCTCGAGAACTACTTCCGATCTTCATGAAATTTCACGCAGATCTTTGAGACACAAATCTTAAAGGCTTGAACGAAGGATTTTTTTCGATTAAAACTTCAGAAATGGCGTCGCAATGGCCGAGTTTAAAATATTTTTTTCCAATAACTTCAGAATTTCTTTGTTAATAGTGCATAGTATGTGTGTAACAATAAAAAATTCTAATAAAAATGTATTTTTTATATAAGAAAAAAAATTAAAAAAAAGGCTGTTTTCACCCGTGAAACCCTTTAACAAAACATTTCGAAGGCAAAATTGCTGTTTCGTCTTTTTGTTGAATTTAGCATTTCTGGGGTTATTTTTTAGAGTTGTTACGCTTTTAGTAGTTTCTTCTGTTCCACTCATATCACGATGGCCGTTTTGATTGTCATTGCTCTCATAACTTATGATATACTATACATATGCAAATTCAACGTGTTAACCCGGCGTCATTGTGGCTACTAAATAGAACTTGTCCGTTGTGGCCGGGTGTATTTTACCCGTAGACATTGCTGAATACTGAATTAATGTTATGTCAATACAAGTATGCTACATTAAATAGTTGGCTAATAATACACATTACTTATAATAATTAAACATTTATTTATTAAGGGGGTACTCTACTCTAGAATTTTGAAAAATTCGATTTTTTTTCAAATATTTAAAGTTTTGATCCTTAAGAACATATCCTCCAAAGGATTTTTACAAATTAAAATTATTTTAAGAGCTACAGTTACTTTAGTGACGCAGTACCTAGCCCGGTTCGGCCGTATCGAATTTTTTAAACGCGTTTTTCTCGAAACTACTTTTTTCCACACGGTACCGGCATTATCTTAAGTTCTATACAACCGATTTACTTGAAATTTTGTGTGAACCCTCTTAATATAATCCTTTATCGTTCCTACCAGCATCGTGTCAAAATTTATGTTTCTAATATTTAAAAAAAAATTCAGGAATTTCAAAAAAAGCGTAAAAATTGATTTTTATTTTCAGGCAGTCGCCATTTTTCGTGTTCCCTAAGGTAGGGACTATAAGAGCATCCTTACTGATTAAGAATTTCTTTTGAATTTTTTTTCAGCCTACCAGGAGAGTCAGGATCAATGTCACCAGGATGCGCCATATTAACACCTGTCTCTCCCCCTCCTCTACTTATTTTAATTTTTAATATTTTTTTCTGTATTCTTAAAATATCAATAAAAACGCCATAAAAAAATGGATAGTAAAAATATTTTTTTTTTTTTTTAATAAAATTGAAAAAACTGGCCAAAATTTGATTTCTAGACTAGAATACCCCCTTAAAAAATCAACAATACAATCAAACAAGCAAAAAAAAACACAAAACTATTTATTCTGAAATCAATCAATTTTAAAATCGCTCGGGTATCAGATACCCGGCAACAATGACGCCGGGTTAAAGACCGGCCTCAAATCTACTATAGAAAAATATTATATAACCCTTCAGTTTTCAGGATATCGACCTGAAGTTTTGCACATGTCCATTTCTCCTCAAGAAGCTGCTCATTTGCAAAATCACTGATATAATTTAAATTCTTGATTTTTCAACTTTCTCAAAAGTCAAAAGCAATTGTACCGTGTGTTTCACCTACCAAATATAATTAGTTTATAAACAATATTAAATAATCCACTTACTCAACCATATTTAGCCCAAACAAATCAGAGCGAGCAAATGACACCAAAATTTAGTTTACCAGCGCAATTATTGCGTAATAATATTAATTTATGATTTGCATTTTATAATTACGTAAATAGGAAGCACACACACATACATATGCCACATCCATACACACGCACACACACAATCAGCTAATGCAAAATTTGAAATTCATTAAGGCAAATGCAATTACCCAAGGTAAATATTAAATGTGTATGCATTTATTAGATTTGTATTTGTATTTGTATGCAGCTGCTAAACATTATCATTATTAATAATATATATTAACTGGAATTATTCGCACGTACATCTATGTATGTATGTATGTAGCATACCACATATAAATAAATAAAGCTTTAACCATGCAGTTGTTACACAACAAATTTGAATATACAAATATAGAACTTCGCTGCTGTGGTCCTTTGAAATGCTCGCGCTCATACACGAACTCATATATATACAGACTTTGCGGGCATTACATGCCATTAAGCATGCGCTGATTAAATGGTAAAAGGTAAAATTAACCGCTTACAACATGCTGCGACCGAAACTGAACGCAAAATGGTGTTGCACACACATCGCACAAGCATCACCAAGGTCGCCAAACAAGGCCGTCGCTCGCTGGAAAATCGACATCGCCACAATCGCCGCCTTCATCACTCTCATCGTCTGCCATGGCGGCAGAGCCACCAACATTATTGCTATGATTATGCAATGCCCTGCGGGTGTAGGGATGCATTCGCTGCTTGCCGTTGGCTGCCGCACGCGCTGCCGCCTCCCAAATCCGTTCAAAGTTGGAAACCGCCGAAGCGGATATTTGCATTTGTTGGTGTCGATGGTGTGCTGCTGTCGCTGCTAGTGGTGGCTGTGGTGCCGCTGCTGTGGTAGCCGCTATTTTGCTTAATGCCGCGGCAGCTTCCGCTGGATACTGGCGCAGCGTTGTGCCGAATTTTTGGTAATGCTCATTTAGGTGATTGGTCATGCGGCAGCCGGCGGTGGGTATGCCCGCAACTGGCTGCGGCATGTGTGCGGTTGCCGGAGTGGTTGTTGCATTGGCCGTGGCCGCGGCGGCAGCTACTGCCGCTGCCATATTTGGCACATAACTCGCAATATATTTAATTAAATCGCCATTTGCATGTTTGTTTTGTTGATCGTATTTTTGCAGGAAATGTGAGACTTCCACGGCGCAGTGCTGAAAGCCGGCCCAGAATTTCTCCATATTCAATGTGTCGCTGTGGCGTACAAAGAGTCCGTTTGTCTCGCGCAACCGATGTAGATGTCGCACTGTGAGCTCCAAGATGTCAGCTTTCTCCAATTTGGAGAGATTTTCGCCATCCTGGAATTTGGATAAGTAAAGGCATCGAAATTTATAAAAATATTTTCATTATTTCATTTTACATAATGTTTCAAGTTTGGGGTTCATTTTTAAGGTGCACGATATTTGGGACCTCTCTCTTCTTCTATCAAATCGACTTAGCAGTACAGAAAAGCACTGCTAAGTCAAATTGAAGTTTTTGCGACCCTAGTGACTGTCAAACTTGAAGACATTTTCTATCTGGGAAGAAAGGTTAACCTCGAGAAGAATTATAAACTGTAAAGCTCAATCTTAAAGACATTTTCCGTCGGGGACAAGTATTAATCTCGAATAGAATGTGAACTTGGAAGCCTGAATTAGATAAAAATTTGCCTATAACTACTAGTTGGAGTTATGTGTAGAAGTTCACGCAAAACTAATTTGGCTGGTTAAACTGGCGTTCCGCAATACCAAAAGCTCCGTCAGGATGGGGATGGACCCCTCTGAGCCGTTCGACACCAAAGGAGGTTTCAGACAAGGCGACTCCCTATCTGCTTTTTTCACGCAGCAAAAAGAATCGAAGCAAATGGGTCTGGTAGGGAACGAGGGTAATACCAAATATCTCCTGCCATGAAATGAACAGTCGTCGCATTCACAACTTGGCTCCCACGTAACTGTTGTGTCATAACTTCAAAAACGTAAATAATTTCGTATATCTTGGAACCAGCATTAACACCAAAAATAACATCAGCTTCGAAATCCAATGCAGAATAACTCTTGCCAACGAGTGCAACTTCGGACTGAGTAGACATCTGTGAAGTAAAGTCCTCTGCAGACGTCCCTTCCCGCTATATGGTGCAGAAGCATGGAAGATGACAACATCTGATGAGTCGGCGTTAGGAGTTTTCGAGAGAAAGGTTCTGCAGAAAATTTATGGTCCTTTGCGCATTGGCAACGGCTTAAGATTCGTAGGCTTGTTGGCCGAGTTATGTTTTCCGACAGGTTCCAACCACCTAATCGTTGAGTCGTTTTGGAACAGAAAATGTTGCTAGTACAAGGATACATAGAGAGCTTCTCTGCATCTGAAAAACTGTGCAAAGAAGTACTTTGACTAACTTTAGTCAAATAAGATCACATTTGTTTAGGCTAAATGTTATTTCAGACGCTCTTTGTCAAAGCTATACGTTATGGTGAATGGCGAATGGAATCATCTCGTCACTTTCTTTTCTATTCCCCAGCTTTTGACAGACTGAGATTGAAATATTTCCGAAGACAAAGATTTGGCGAACCTAGCGAAATTGCAGTAGACGACATTAACCGCTTTAATAAAGTTGTGGTAATCTCAAAAACGCTTCGTCGATGGTCGTCTGGTGATCCACTTTTAGGGATTTATGGGTAACACAAAACTGTCCAAATGAGATCCATCGTTTTGGATCAACCCCACGACCTAACCTAACCTAACTCAGCACTCCAAATCTGAGTGCCAATAATCTCCCGCGACTGATTTGAACTCAAAACCAATACAATCCAACTGAAAGAAATCTATAATTTTTACTCAGTGCTTTGTGCATAAAGTAGTTTGTGTTTTTTTAAATTTTTTTTTTTTAATATCGAGGTATTCGAAAAATTCTCGGGTTCTTTTAGAAATCTTCTTAAAGATTGATGGCTAAAGACTTGTGCGAAATAATCAGTGAACAGCATAGTAATCCTAAGTGTAATTAGAAATCAGGGGAAAGCGTGTTAAGGACGCTAAGGAAGGTAAAGAAATAGCCGTGAACTGTAAGTTAAAAGATTTGTCTAATATATAATATGTAACTCGATTTTGTACAGGCAACGAGGCAACGAGACAACCGTAGTACTTTGGTAGTTTCTGAGCTGAAAAAGCTTCCTATAAATACCCAATTATATTAGAAGAAAATATTAGAAGTTCCAATATTTGTCCAAATATGAGATGAAATATGTTTTAGTTAGTGTACTAGGTTAGGTTTGGGTTAATGTACTAAATAATTAGCAGCCACGCCAACAGAATAGGAACAATATCTATTGTAGAAGCTGTCAAGAGGTAGTAGAAGAGCCTAAAGAACATATTCTATTCGAACGCAAAGAAAAGAATCACAACTAACGGTCGAGGGTTTCTTGGCGATTTCTCAGAAGTTGTAGAAACACAACTTTTTGTATTGATGATCTTTATCAGGTGCATAATGTGGTTCAGACAAGACATACACGAGTGTAGAGGTCTAAGTTCCGACGGTTTCACAATGAACCTCCCAAAGGCCTAGCTGAAACGACAGACATATACTTTATCTACCTAGCTATCTTAAAAATGAGTTTTGAGACATTATTTGGGGATAACACTGTAATTCTAACACAACTCCAATAGTTGTCTGATTTTCTTGTGATGAAGTCATTTATTGAAAGGATCGAAAAAGCTTACTGAAGAGCTAACAAAACGGTTATTTTACGACTAATAACAGTGCTACCTCAAAAATAAAATCAGTGGAATATTTTTTTATTAAACTCCAACTTACCGCTTGCAAAGTACTGGTCATTAAATCCTTCAATTCGTCCAAACATTTGTTGATGCGTGCACGCCGTTTACGCTCCAGCATCGGTTTCATGATTTTGCGATATTGATATGTACGTGAGACTGGCTCCAGCGGTAAGCCGTGCAACATAAAATGATGCGGATGATGATTTGGCGCCATTTTCGTGTGATAACTCATGCATGTAATCACTTTGGAACACGATATTACAAAACACTGTTATATATTTATATTTTTTTAAACTTCACTTGATAAACACTGTTCGGCATAGATCTTTTTATAGCAATGCTTTTTGTTTTTGTTATGAGCTGCACTTTTAAAATATCACTTTTTTGCTTAAAGAGTTCTTAGCACTTTTCACCTGCTTAAACCTTCTTACCCGCTTTCTTAACTTTTCACCGTCCTTTCTACGAACTTAACTAGTGCGCGTTGATAGCAAAAATGATCGTGAGCGCACGATAAGTTGACTTTTTATTGGAGCCCCCCCACAAAATGCAAATGCGCTCTCGCCAGCTATTGTACTCGCGCGCACGCTCACTTCCCATTCGTTGGTCCAATGCGCTGTGTGGGCCCGTCCGACAAGTGCGACGACCAATCGTCGCGTGCGCTACTTGAAGAAGCGACCACTCCAGCCCGATACCGTTGCATACATGGAGCTCGTGTGCGCTATCTTTCAACACGATCGTGCATCACTCGCCGCTGATCACCATCGATCAGCTTACGATCTTCGTTGCTGCAGAAGGCAGTAGCTGTAAGTGCCTGCACAGCGGGAGCTATTCAAGGCACGAGCGTCATGTTTAACTCCAACTTTATTGCTCACACAACGCCGCGCTCTCTCTCCAGCTCTCTGACTGGTCAACAACAATAAACATAACTATTGTGCTCTTCTCAAGCGCTTGGCAGAGATTATTATTACACAGTCAGGCAGATAAAGTTTCATGAATGAAATTCCTTCGCTCCACAATAGTATTTGTATGTAAGCGTGTGTTTGGCTCACCGTATGAATGAATTTAATACACAATACGGT
Organism: Bactrocera zonata; assembly: GCA_037783105.1. NCBI lineage: Eukaryota > Metazoa > Arthropoda > Insecta > Diptera > Tephritidae > Bactrocera > Bactrocera zonata. The sequence continues at coordinate 17,745 of JBAWJQ010005404.1, read as the reverse complement.
AGTCAACAAAGCGTTGCGTGGCAAAGTCGCACGATTCTGTAGCTATTGTTGTTGTTGTTGTTTGGCTGTAGTCAGCAAGTAGTGGCGTCAAAGTGACAAAGTGTCTGCCTATGTGCCACTGCACGAGTGTGTGGCAAGCTACACTCGTGGGACACAGTTGACTCAGCATTGCGTTGCATGCCTCCATGTGAATGCTAAGCGCTGTGTTTATATTTATTTGTGGGTTCATTTGTTTTTGCTTTTCTACAGCGTTTACTAACTGACGTTAGTTGTTTATGTTTCGACTGACTGTAGTCCCTTCTGTGCGACGCCGTGCGTTTTTCTCTTGAAGTTCTTTCTGCAGCGCTACTGTATCTCGCCGTATTCAAGTATTCTGTGAAAGCCCAACACACTTGTACACTTTGAGGTATAAGTCCATATGATAATAATGGCAATGGCAACTAATAAAAATGCTGAATTGCGTATGTGAGTGGTGTCGGCAAGTAGTCAGTACTGACAATGCGCTAATCTCGTTATGAATACCGTTTAGTTGTTTTTCTTTATTACCGAAGGAATCGGAAAAAAGCGCAATAACATGACACAGTGTTCTTAGGCGGTATTTACTGCTATACCAAATAAATATATTTATGAGAGCTTTTGTTTTGAAATTCCTACTCAGATACTCAGAGGAAATCATGACATCTCAAACACCTTCGCTTTAACCTATGAAACGACTAGTCTCATTTTACGCGGAGATCTCAAACTGAAAGCACACAACATACAGTTTATGCAAGAACTGAAGCCGTTCGATCTTCTCAAGCGACATCGCTTCGCTCTATTGGCTCTTGTAAAGTTCCAAGAATATCTGACGTTTTCGAACCAAATTTTGTTCAGCGATAAGACCCATTTCGGGCTCAATGGGTATAAAACAAGCAAAATTGGGACGAAGAACAACCTGAAGAGATTCAAGAGCTCCTATTTTATTCAGAAAAACAAGGTGTGTTTTGTGGGCCAGTGGAATCGGTCCATATTTTTTCAAATATGATACCGTAGAGAACTTAACCAGCAATGGCGACCGTTATCGCGCCATGATAACCGACTTTTTTATACCTGAAGTTCGTGATCTCGGCGACTTTTGGTTTCATCAAGACGGCATCACTTCTCACACATCGTGTCAATCAATGGCTTTATTAAGAAAACATTTCGGTGAGCAGATAGTATCACGTTTTGGGTCGATCGATTGACCACCAAAATCTTGTTATATCAAAACGTTGGAGTTTTTCCTTGTGGGGACATATAAAGTCTAAAGCCTATGTGGACAATTCCATAACATCATAAGTCATCAAAAATTTATCTCAACTGATAGACCATCTGAGACGTTGCCACGACCAACATTGGAAAGAGATAATCTTCAAAAAATGTCTTACCAATTACCAAGGAACCGGTGTTAAAACTAACAACAATGTCAGCCTCGAAATCTAATGCAAAATAACTGCATATGTAGGAAATTGAAAAGTAAAGTCCATTCTCGACGAACAAAGACCATATTATACAAGGCCCTCATCATCCCCGTCCTGCTATATGGTGCAGAGTCATGGACGATGACAATATCTGATGAGACGGCGTTACGGGGTTTCGAGAGAAAGGTTCTGCGGAAAATTTATGGCGACTACCGCTGTCGATGGAATGATGAGCGAGAGGTGGAGAAGGACCTGGCTACACTTGGAATCTCAAATTAGCGCCAAAAAGCGAAAAGGGAGAACGACTGGAACTCGGCTATAACCGCGTAAGCGGTGTCTCCGCCATTAAAGAAGAAGAAGACCATTACGAACAACATTTATTTGTGATTTACCTCGAAATTTCAAAGACGAAAAATTGAAAGGAGAGTATAAGCAGCAATAGAAACTTACCCTCCCAACGTATGTACGTATGTAGCATTAATAATTATAACTTTAAGGTTAATTCGCGGAACGAAGAAAGTATTCAATGATAATTAGAGAATATGTGGTGTCTTATTGGAACCAAAGTTCGTACACGAAACATCGTCCAGTTTAAACACGAAAATGACATCAATCATGGATCTATATTCTCTTGACTTTAACATAACGGCAGGCTTTATTTTTTAAGAAATATGAAGCAATGATCTCCTCTGCACCCCTGACTTCTTGACTTTTTGAGGATGTTTCAACAATGGCTTATGTACTATCACTCTAAATGCGACAAATTTATTTATTAACGTAACCATTCAATCAAAAGTCAGCTTCATCGATGAACAAAATTTTCTCGTGGAAATCGGTATCGGTGGCATCTTTCTTTGGGCCCGTTTTCCGAGCATACAACACGCATGTTGATCATTCGGCTTCAATTCTTTGAATTTTGCAAGCCCAAAACCAGGATCCTTCCACAAAATCTTCCTAAAAGTGAATGGACACGGCTCCAATGGTTTCCCGCGATGACAGTTGGACTCATACGGGTCTTCTTAGATACTCTGCGCAGTAGCAGTAGCGTATTTGGTCCGTGCTATACGGGATCTCTGAGAATGCGTATTAACTCGTTTTGGGTCCGTTTTCTGAAGGGACAACGGGCATGTTCATTATTCGGGTTTAATTCATGCGCGACGTGGGTTTTTGTCAATCCCACAATGCAAGATTTTTCCACAAGCTCTTCCATAAAGTGAATGGACATGATTTCTATTGTTATCCGCAAAGTCGGATGAACTGATATGAGTCTCCTTATATACTTTGCTCCACGGCAGCAATAGCGTCTTCGGTCTTTGTGTACGACGTCTCTGAGAATGCGCATTATTCACGAGAGTAAACGAAGTTTGAAACCTATTCATGGTTGCTTAAATTATCGCTAGGCGATTGCGTCGACAGAATTTAGGACGCATGTATGTATTTTGAACTAGTCGGGGTTAACTGGAAAATTATTCTATATTATAATCCTAAGATACCTCAGCATACTTAACATAAAGTTTGGATTCCGATTTTGAAAAGTTCTACAAATTTTTTTTTATTTTTTTATTTGACAATTTTAATAAAATTTCTTACACTCACTTGGGCTCACTGTAAGCCATTATCGCGTACGTGCTGTTCTGGTATGTTAATGTAGTGGTGGCGCGCATAAATATGAGTAAGTACGTCAACGACTCCCGTGGGATAGTTGACACCATGGGAGGCTGCTGTCACTGCCAATGCCACTGCCACAAGTCTGTTGTGTGTTAGTGTGTGCTGTTGCAAATGCCGCTATTGACGCACTTTTTGTTTGTGTGTTTTAATAAGAGATCGCCGCACAGCGCTGAATAATAATAATAATAAAAACATGAGCTTAAAACCAAACAAAAACAATGGAATGCAAATGATGAAAAAACTGTAAGCGGATATGGCAACATTGCGGAGAATATAAATACTCCATGTACTATATATTAAGAAATCAAAGCAAAGGCAGAGGAGAAGGCAACATAAATTCACTTAAAAAACAAAAACAGAAAAAAAGAATTAGAGCGACACGAAAATTCTGCAAACAGAAAATGAGTAAAGAATGAAATATAAAAATATGTAAATACATATTTACAGGGAATTTCAAAAATTGGACACCTTCGTAGACACCCTCAACAAGCGCGCTGGGTGGCTGCGAAGATAAAAATTACCAATATTTCGTCACTCATTGTTGTAGTTGCGGGCAGAGGACAATCGGAGAGACATTCACAAGGTGCTAATTTAACAAATTGGCAAATTACGACCCTTTGACCTCATAAAGACGTTGTAATCTTACATGCGGCACGACTGGCGTTTGGCTGCTGCTGCAACAGCGACAACAACAACAGCGCGTTGCACTCACGCGATGGCTTCACGTGGCAGTTACAGCAGTAGCTCCATTCAGCACAGAAAAAAAATTTGTAAAAGAAAATCAAAAAGACAACACAACAACCAAAACGTTAACGCTTCGACTCTTTCCTTATATTTCCTATAGCTTTTTCCGCGTCGTTCTTGTTTTTTTTTTTATTCATTATTCTATGGCTGCGCAACAGTAATTCCCACGATCTGAATTGAAGCTCACGGGCTCGCGCGAGCGCACACATACACGTCGTTACAACTCCCATTGTTAATCGAGTCCAAGTTGCTGCCGTCATGTTATTGTTGTTACGAGTTTTTGTGTTTTTTTTTTTTATTTTTTGCTTTGCTTTGCAATGTGATCACATCTTTGCGGCAATTGGCATCCGTTGTGGAGAGCGCGCGCAACACATTCATAGTTATTATTGCCTAAGCGACATCCCGCAAATGCTGACCCAGCAATTGGCTACTTCAGTGGTGAATAACAGCAGCAGCAGCAGCAGCATCATCAACAGTAAACATTGTGGTACAAGCACACAAAATAAAAATAAACACACACACATATACACAACTTGAGGCGAGATGCGCTGGCTACAATAAAAACAACGTGGAAGTGGCAGCTGAGGCGGGTAAAATTACGCGCCGCCAGCAATTCGCACATCTTTCTCAGCCAAAAAACGAGCAACACTGTAGTCAATTTGTGTGACAGCAGGAAGCGAGTGTAAACAAAAATGGCAAGGATAAAAACTTGCGATTTATTCGGCATCGAGTTCGGTAGCCAAATAAACAAGTAAGCTTTCAAAACAAAGATTCCTAAAGCTCCGAATTTAAGATTTTTTGCTAAAACAATAATTAGATTTAAGTTAATGTCTTCGTGGAAGTTTCAAATGTCCAAATTGTACTTCCTACGATGAACTGTTTAGCCGCAACCTTGATCGAAATTTCCATCATTACCAAATAACTCGAAAAATATTCTCAGTCATTGGCTTTTTGGAGTCAATTTCAGATTTTTTAGGTCTTAATTTCAAACGGAAGTTCTAAAGCTCCCAACTTGCAGAATATCAGTACAACTCAAAGAAGAGATCGAAGAATGTTCTTAGCTCCGATTTTCATGGAAATAGCTTACATATTGACCGATACACACGATATAACCGCAAGTTTTAATTTTTATCACATTATTACCAAAAAATATACTCTAAGTTTCAATAGCTTAGATGTCAACCCACGTAAAACCTAATAGCTTTTCCTTACTAGGAAGTATAAGATCCCAAACGTTTTTCTTCCTCTTTCGAAGAATCACGTCTTCAACTTGTTGATAAGGGGAAAAACGTAAGGTTAATGCGTGATAAAAAGCTTTAATAGCGGCAAAATATTAAGGAGAGAGTAAAGAAGGCATCGGTTGTCATGTATTGTTGTAGAGGAGCTATAGGGAAAAGGTAGGGCTCTCATCAAATTACTAGGAAACTTGAACTTGTCCAAATATCTCATTGGCATCTCCAATGCACGGCAGACTACTATAATAACTGCGAAGTGTTCTCTAAGGATAAGGGAATCTGGGTATATGAAGTAGTCCGAACAAGGAAACACCTTGGCTCCTCTTTCAAATGCATTTTCTGAAAAATTGGATCCAGCAACGCAGAGGCTACTCATGGCGGCTTTATTTCTGTTCACATACTGACCAAGGGACATGTGGATGGGGAGAAGTCGCTAGAGAAGAAATGCATTCAGCTTTTTCAGGGATGTTTAGAAGCTATGAGGGTAAGTTGAAGGGGAAGTTTCTGAAAGGGAGTTCCCCTGTCAATCATAACTTTGCGCCGAAGCTAAGAGGGTAAGTTGAAGGGGGAGTTTCTGAATGGGAGTTCCCCTGCCAATCTTAACTTTAACCTACCGGACCACTGGAGTGTTTCTCAGGCGGAAGTGGCTGTTATTGAGCTGACAGTAGACTTATTTCTGCGAAGGCTCTTTCAGAGAGGTGAGCATTCACACCGCCAGCAGAGTGGCAATACTACCGCTGAGCTCGCTAACTGTGCGCTCAAAGCTAGTCAAGTAGTGTCTGTCCTCACTACAAATAGCGTCGAGCCTCTTCATCATCTGACTCGTTTGGATGCCTGGTCATAGCGAAATCAGAGAAAACCGCAAAGCCGATGGGCTGGCTAGAAGGGATACCGATGTCTCGCTCACATTGGACCGAGTTAAATGTCCACTGACAACTCACATTCCAGCGGTTGACCAATGGACCTCGCATGCGCTTAGCAGACTCTGGTCGACGATTAGATTTTGTGTTAAAGATATGATCTACTGAACTACTTGCACTTAGCAAAGTTCTTCTTGGTGATAGCTGCCACCTCCATGTCCAATTTTTACATCGCTTCCTGTGAAACCTCTAAATATTTCCAGTAGTTCTCAACACTAACTGAGAAGTGGACGAAATTTTCATATGATTTCACTCATAAGGAGGTGTCAAAGGAATTAGTCCTCAGAAAGATTAATCGACATAGCACTCATTGAAAATTTTCAACCTACAGATGCCCCGTAATCAAATTTTAGTTTTGTGTCTTCCCTTGACCTAAGTCCCTCGAGTGCCAAGAAATGCGTGTTCCAAGTTTCGTAAAGATATCTTAATTTTTACTTGAGAGATCGCTTGGACTAGAAAGTAGTCACTTGGAATTCAATCTTTCTCATCATCCTGTTCTTTTATATACCATATATAGAACCCCATATCTATCTCGTTCTGATACAAGTTTCTTATATTATTAATGTTATATAGATCCTGATGCCGAAAGGTTTACTGTGCTGCAAGCTTTTAAGACATCCGAGAATGTGATATGTCTGTTAATTCAGAAATCATTTCCTCTTCTTAGGGCGTTTCACTTGTATATATATAGGATTGATATCTCTTCACCGAATGCAGAAAAAAGCTAAGAAGCACTACCTTTTTTCGGAAAAGATGTGAATATATATATACTATATGTATGATTTTAGCAAAATGTCCGAATATCTCCGAGGATAAAACTTTTGGAAGAATTCTTAGATCTATCCTTAGGCATATATAACTCAGAAGTGAATGGAACCCAATATTTTTTTTTTCAACTATCGGCAATAAGCTCACAAAACTCTACTCGCCTCATATCATTAGTTGGCCGGCTACTTGCAACGCCCAAAGCGCATGCCTGTGTCCGCCAAGAAGTGTACATTCCACAATGTCAATACCAACGCTACAATGCAGCAATAAATCAGTTGCACACTTCTACGACGACGCAATGAATTTCAAATGAACTCAGCGATGGCGATTGTTATAATTGTAATTGCATGCGACACAGCGTGGAAATGGAAGAACACCGAGGGAATAGACAAAACGCAGCAGGAAAAAGTGTATAAAAATAGTTGAAAGCAACAGCAACATGAAAAGTGTAACACTTGCCAGCAACAAAGTAATATTTATGAAATCACATGCGAGACTGTGGTGTGTTGCACACCTGTTGCAACAAATTGGAATGTGCAGCATTTGCTTTCCCAAGCGGCGGAGACGAAATCGAAACGGAGCAAATTCAAAAGGGGCTAATGTATTGATGGTCAGGTAGGTAGCTGGTGACAAGCAGGCTTTGTAGCTAATGTTGGACATTACAGCAATGTTTTGTTGTAAATACATATTTATGCAAAAAAATTAAAAAATAAAAAATATTTCATTTGGCGACATGTACAAGGTCCGTTATGGATTTTTTGTTGGCGCTTCGGTTGAATGACAAAGCAACATTGTAGCGTAGAAGTTCTTTATCTTTAATAATTACATATTTATTAATAAAAACATTTACACCTTTTCGTGTAGACATTATTATATGAGAAAGTCACAAAGGCTAGTGGTCACGTACGTGCCGCAGGCGCCTTTGAGTTGTTAACCCGGTCAGTTAAAACCGCATTAATGCGAGCATAGCTACGCGTACTAAATATCCTTAAAATAGCATTGTGTGGAACTCCAAGCAACAATGTTGCCACCGAGTGAGTACAGGGTGATACTACGTGCTCTCGCCTTAAAGGAAATCAAGTACAAAAAAAATTACAACAATATACTACTCTATATAAAAATTAAACTTGAAATACCCGAACTCAAATACAATAGACCAGTTAGGACCAGTTATAAAAGCACGTAAGATTCTTCATAAGATTTCCTTAAAAGGTCTTCGGTTATAAATGTTTGTTGGAAGCAAGTGTTTTTGATCGGTACAAATTATTCAAAGAGGGTCTAGAACGCATTGACGACGAATTACCTCCAGAACGGTCATCGACATCAACCGATAATCAACATGTCAATAAAATATAAAAATTGTCGCTTGAGAATCGACGATTAACAGTCAAAGATCTTACTGGCACCGTTGGAATATCGGAAGAATGAGGGAAAATCATTTAGAAGGATCGTTTGGGCCTAAGAAAAGTGAAAGCACTTAATTTTTCAGAAAAACACCGGCGCGCAGTGGCATTTCGGCGGAAAAAATAGGATTTTTCCACTTTCCAATTTCAAAACTTTTATGATTTTGTTTTGTAAAGAAATATTTAAATAAGAAAAATTCAACAAGGTTTTTTATAAAAAGTGAAATTTTATATTAAAAAAACTAACAGAAGTCGACGGAAAGTTATTCAATAAAATCAGATTAAAATTATTGTCCAAATAAAGAATTTTTTTTTGTGTGTAAGTTTATAGCTATGGCTTTTCTTTTATTTTTTAGTGAAAATATAGCACCTACTTGTTGATAAAAAAAAAAAAAATTATTGAAATTGGCAAAGTAAGCTAATTTTTATAATTTTTCAAAAATTATACTAAAAAATATCAACTTTTCATTTTTTGATGGAAAAAAACTTTATGTGCTTTGCCTTGCTTAGCCCTCTTACTATAAAAAAATGAAAGTTCCGAGTCTGTACTTTCAATTAAAAAAAAAAAAAACAACCGCCAATTACCGTCCCTTTTAGTAACATCGATTTTAATCTTTGATGATTTGATGTCTTCAATAGACTTCTTATAACTTCGGATCCTTACATAAGTAGCTTAAGGCGTCATTCGAACAAAATTTCCTTAGAACTAGATCCAATTGTTAAAGATATGGTGCTTGCATAATATTAAAAATAAAAACTAACACAAATTTTCGCCTGTTACATATTCAATTAAAACATTCCATATTATATTGGATTATTATCAAGGTAAAGGTATAAATAACGTCATTTTGTGTTTAAGTTTAATTTTTTTCATCAGGAGAACTCAATTTAGAAGTGTCCCGAATTTCAAGTCCCTAGGTCAAAAATAAAAATTTTGGCAATTGCAGTTATATGGGAGGTGGGTGTGGCATTGGGCGGTTTTCCAATATTTTTTCAAAATTTCTTAATTTAGTCTAGAGAAGTGTTTCTGCAAAGTTTCATTGTTGTACGACCACTCCTTCTATTTTTTTCCAAGAAATGTATGGAGCGGTGCCACTGTGCGGCGTGTTAATGTCTGTGAAACAATGCTTTTCGACTAATAGCATGTCATGAAACGTATTATTACTGGCGATGAGTCTTGGATCTATGCTTATCGTGGCAAAGGTGAGGCGAAGTCGAAAAACCACGCCAAAGCAGAGCAAAAATAAAAGTCATGTTGATAGTTTTCTTCGATTATCGAGGTTAGGTACACACCGAATTCTTTCCGACCGACCAAACTGTCAGCAAGGAATACCATTTGAGTGTACGAGTACACACTGCATTAATTCTTCGTGAGGTTTCCGCCAAATTTTCAACAAATATCGTACCTCAACCACTGTTTTGACCTGATTTAGCTCCCGTGACTTCTTGCTGTTTAGCAAACTCAAACGACAGGTTCGGGGAAACCGTTTTGAGTCAATTGAAGGCACTAAACTTAAAACGATATTCTCTCCGGTTTCAAGATATCATTCTGAAACTTTTCCCACGTCCTAAGGAAGCTGATTATTTGTCAGAATCGCCGATATCGAACCACTACAGGATAAAGTTGCCATACAAACTGATCGAAAAAATATACGATAAAATATTTAAAAAAAAAGTTTTTAATATATTATTATCCAAGGAATAGCTTTAATCTCCATCTAAATTTTTCAGATTCGACAACCATAACATATAGCTACCGGCTGATCGATCAAAATCAAGTTCTTGTATGGAAAATTTTTTTAGTTGTCAAGATATCTTCATGAAATTCGGCATTGATTATTGTCCAAGACTACACCACCATTCTTGTAGACCAGAAAATTTCTTACAAGACTATAATGAGCTTACTGATTTGAGATAGTTTTTTTCTCTTTTGCGAGATAATTTTTTCCCTATCTGATAATAAGAAAAAATTTAAAACCATTACACAGAGGACATTCTCGCAACAATTATGAGCCCACACTTGGAGAACCTGTCTTAGAGGTGTCTATCAACTAACATTAGTTTCCTTTTTACCCACCTATTTTCTTCTGGCAACTTATTCGTTATATGGAAAAAATCACATTATAAAGTGCAAAACTCAAAGGCCATACGTGATCGATAGTGTATCTTCTATTGACACAGAAATGTCTGATATACTTCTTGCCTATTATATCATGACCTTTTCTCGGTAAAAAGAAACTCTTCCCCTTACAAAGTTAAGCCAAATATTTATGGGTAGTCATAGTAGAATGTTGTATTAGTTCCTCAGAGGTTTCTCTTTTTCTTCATGGAGGTCAATAATTTAATTTTTTTGTTCTGTTCTCGTTATTTGAGAAACTCGTTCAAATTGGAAAAACTTTACGAACTAAGGTTACAATGTCGTTGGGCGAGAGTCGCTGGAGAAAAGGCGTATTGAGCTTTATCACGGATGAATCGAATTTCAAGTGGAACGTTGGAAAGACAGTTCTGTCAGGAGCTCTCAATGAACTCTTGTTTTAAGCTACCTGACAGCGTACTTCAAGCTGAAGTGGCAGGTATCAACGTAGCAGCATATGTACTTCTACTAAGTGAGACTTCTTTAAGGGAAGTATGCACCCCCTCCAATAATAGAGCTGCTATACAGGCTCATCGACAGTGAGTTCAAAGCTAGTCGAAGAATCCATAACTTCACTAGCAGTACTCTTAAGCTACTTCTATATTGTCTGGTTGCCTGGCCACAGCGAAGTCGTTGGAAATCATAAAGACGAGGAGCTTGTAAAAAAACACGCCCATATCTAAATTCCATCAAGATTGGAACGAGGAGCAGTTCTTTTGTTATCGTGCATTCGGACGCGGGATCATTGGACTTCGTGCGAGCAGGTTAGCACCCAGCACTGGGGTTACGAAAGTATTCTCTCCCTAGAGAAATGTAAATAGTAGATTTAACTACCAACTCTTAGAAAGGCTCACATCGCCTCAATGATGGCCGTCCTAACCGTACACTGTCCCGTTGGAACTCTCGCTGTGAAGCTAAAGATTTTAGACGACAGAACTTGGCAAAGTTGTACTAAGGAAGATGAGGTTTCTACCTTTCGCCAGCACTGTCCAGCTTTCGCCAGATTAAGGTTAAAACATCTCGATTGCCATATTTTTTACGAGTCCTGCGAATTAGCTAGGATTGATATTAGTCGTCTCAATAAATAAATATATTTTTGATCTGTACCTAATAGCTCTGTGCACCATAACGTACAAGCGCCCTTAGCAGTCCAAGTAGAATTATTCACGGCTTCAAGAGAAAAAAGCCTACTTAGCCAACTTAACCCAACGTAAGATTATAATGCAAGGCAAACCTTTACCTCCAACACTTCCAGTGGTACCGCATAGAAAACTTTCACATACCGACAGTTTAAATCAGCTTTACCCAAGCTCGATACCCTCAACAATTTTAGAATGCATTTTTCACTTAAGAGTTTAATACATCGAAGATACATATATTATATACTATTTCTTTCCGCTTCTTCTTAATTAACCGATTGTAAATCTAGTGTTACCATGTAACAAAAACAAATATTCAATGCAGAAATCAGCAATATTCACATGAGCTTCAGCAGAAAGCCACGCTTGGTCAACTCAATGCTCATCGCAAATCTTGCGACGCATTCTAATCTCACGCATATCCATTGATTCATTCATGAATTCAACAGTCGTCTTGTATGTATATATATACATAACTTTTAACCACATTGACTTACATAAATAAACAAAACATACATAAGCAGAGGCAGCGCTACTGCTGGATGGTAAAATAATAAACTCGGCGTAGAGAAAACAAACCACCAAACAAAATTCAGTCAAAAGTAAATAAACTTTTCAATAAATTATTCATTGCAGCCGAGTTGAGGCAGGCAGGCGCGTGAGCTCCATATTCACTGCAACCATCACAGCCATCCAACTAACCGAACTGACAGATCGGCGCGAACGTGTTGCGCATGCCAAGAGTGAAGGCCATCGCGGCGGCCGATCGCCAAACTGCAGACGGCAGTTGAAAAAGATGAGCAAAAACAATTGAGTTGTGTGAACTGGAATTGAAAGACGTGCTGCGCTTGCGCGTGGCCGTCGCAAGCAATTCGCTGGCGTTTGATGTCTTGTCAAGTTAACTCACATCCGAACGCGTACGCGTATTTATGAATGAAATGCATGCAACTATGACAGGAGCTATGTACAGTTATAGGTATGGATATGGACTATGTGCGCAAAATGATCTGTCCTTGTAAAAGTGCAAGCTTTAAGTATAACAAGTGATCAGCGAAATTGTCACGCCCATCACGTATGTCTACTGAAAGAGAGATTAACAAGGGAGTTTGGTGGGTTTAATATACCTGTACTTGTAGGTTTCATTCTTTTATCCAGAATATTTGTAATGAAACAGTTAATGGAAATACCATGGTTTAATATAAGGAAACAAGTCTATTAAAATATTGATTTTTAAACACATGTTAATCCAGAAATAATATCTTGAGAGAAATTTAAATCAATATTGCATCTTTTAATTAAAACGGCTCTATTGGAAACATTATCCCCAAAGCGTTCTTGCCGAATTTTATAAAGATATTAATTTTTTGCCAAAATATTAATTCGAATCGAAGTGTGTGATATATTTTGTGGATATTACTTAGACTTATGTGAACGAAAAGCCTCAGCTGGCTGGCGAACCATATCTGAATCTAACGGGTGATCCAAGTAGAGGTACTTATTGCAATAGCCGTTTTTTGACAGATCGCGCGTTGTGTCGTGTCCAACTGTCCTGTTATTTTTGTTCAGTATTGTTTGGTGTTTCATCATAGAAAGGCTTACAACAACGTTTACAAATTGTTCAACTTTACTATCAAAAGTCACGTCCTGTTTCACGTGCTACGTTCAGCTTATGGTCAATATAATCGCAACACCATCTCCCGTCTTCAGACCCAGCATTCATCATTGGAAAATATTCGACCAAATATATCCCGTCCAGCACGTAGTGAAGGAAATATTGAAGCCGTCACCGAAAGTGTACACGAAGACCGTGGAGAGCCGATACGGCGTCGCTCACAGACTTTACCTCGAGATCTTAAATAGAAAGCTTACAAGGTACAGTTTGCGCGAGAATTATAGCTACTCGATTCCAGGAGGCATCGCTTCGCTCTATGCGCTATTGAAAAGAACCAAGAATATGACTTAATGGGTATGTAGACAAGCAAAATTGCCACATTTGGAACGAAGAGATTTGAAGAGATTCAAAAGCTGCCATTTCATCCAGAAAAGCCAACGGTTGATGTGAGATCGGTGAGAATGTACCCGTCAATAGCGACCGTTATTGCGCCATGGTAACCGACTATTTGATGCCAGAAGCTCGTGATACCGGCGATATTTGGCTTCAACAAGGCGTGCCACATAGCATACTTCGGTGAGCAGATACTTACACGGTTTGAGCCTGCCGTTTGGCCACTAAGATCGTGTGATATAACAGCAATAGACTTTTCTCATGAGAATATGTAAAGAAAATGAGATACATTACATTGCTAAGGGCAAGTAGCTCAGAGGATCTTCTGCGTTCCACTCTTCCTATGTGAGGGGGTTAAGGATACACCCTCTGGCTAACTGGCTGTTCAGTTGCCAGTGATTCCCCAATAACCAGACACCCAAACGAATCTGATGATAAACATAGTATCTTAATGTTATTTTAACTGAGGACAGACACCCCGACTAGCTTTAAGTCCACAGTTAGCGAGGTCAACGCTAGTATTGCGGCTCGACTTTCGAATTGAATGCTCGTTACCCTGAAAGAGGTGATGCACTTCATGGCAGTACGTCTACCTCTACCTTAATAGCAGTCACTTCTGGCTGAAAAATACTACAATAATCCGGTAGCCTAAAGCTAAGACCAACAAAGTGTTTCCTATAAAAAAACTCCACCTCCAACCTAGTGTCGACCCATCCGTGAATAAGCTCGCAGCCCCTCTTCTTCAACGACTCCTTCGCATCCTCAAATACCTCTTCGGTATGCGAGCAATGATCCAAGTTTTCAGGAATATAGTTTATGAAAGGGAGAATTTCGCTGTGTCCCCCTTCATATGTCCAGCTTTCTTGACCCTTAAAATGCAGCAATGCACCTTACGGCAATATCCACAGGTGGTATGTGTAAAATAGCATTAAGTGCTATTCGCGGTATGGTTTGCAGTGAACCGAAGATTATTATGAGAGCCTCTCTTTGGACAGGTCAAGATTGTTAGCAAGTGTAACCTTTTAGAAAGCCCTTCACTAGACTGGACGGATACACCATAGAAAACTATTGGCTCGCTCAGAAACTGACTGAAAATATCTATAAAAAACCATGTAGATACATATAGCATTTCTATATATAATATGTATATAATACAAAACCTTAATACTCAAGACATCTACTTTCTCATATTGACATTGACGTTAATCATTAAAGAAGTTTAGAATTTCAGACAGCGCATTCGACAATAACTGCTAAAGAGCTTTACGCGACACCAACACCGCCTCCAACGGATGGTAGCACTAATGCGAGACTTGCAACAAGTGGGGCTTTTTCAAAACAGCGGCACATAAAGCTGCAGATGTCAAGTGCGTTGTTGTTGTTGTTGTTCCTTCTGGCACTCAATAGAAAAGCTGTTAAGCTTATCACAGCTTCAGTGGCTCCAATTCTTGCACAAATGCGCACGCCCGTTGCACCGGCTCTAATTTCAGTATATTTTATCGGTCCAAAAGAAGAGCAACAGCGCTTATACCCCACAGCACTGCACCCTACACCCGCTGGCAAGATGCCGCATGCAATTGCTGGACTTGTCATCATCACAATTCTTGTTTTTGTTGTTGTTTTTGTTGTTGCTAGCAATTGTTATCTAGTCTTATAAGTTTGTGCTACTGCTCTAGAGCTGTTGGTGTCCATGCCTGCTTTGTTTTTGTTGTCTTTCATCATTGAACTGCAAATGGTTTTGGGATTGCGGCGTACCACTGTTTCCCACGATTGGGAGAGATGTTGCACGCGCTCAATGCTGAAAGAGTTGGTGTTGCCACATGCATACAAACACATAAAGGCTCCGGCACCTAGACGAAACAATAACAAAAACCAATGTGAAGAACAACGAATTGACAAAGCGACAATAATACAACAACAAAGCGGTGGCAATTCGTTCACCCATTACAATTTTAACTACAATGGAGCCGGCTTAACATCTGCTGGTGTGGCTCTTGCCGAGGTTGGGTGTTTCTGCTCATCTCCACTTTTGCTTTTGGCGATTTTCTTTGCATCGCGTTTTACTTTTGTTGTAGTGTTCGTTTCAGGCTCCACTGTTCTCTTGAACGGTTGTGGCTCGTTGCGCGAATTTACAATTCATTCTTGCGAACGGTTGCAATCTAATCTAAATAGCTTTTACATTTTCCTTGGATTTGATGCTATCCAGCGATTGTCACACATATTATTATGGCACAGCGTCTTGCGGCATCTTGCGCTGGGCGTTAAAGCTACAAATCAAAATTAACACCCTGTCAGGCGCATGCAAGACAAAAAAGCAAAAACCAAATAAATATTTTATTCATTACTTGTATGTGGACTCAAAACTCTCCTAAATGTTATACCATATGTTTGCCCAATATATATTGCATGTATAATAAAATAAAATTATATGGCTTTACATAAAGGTTATTTCTTTTTTTTATCACATTTAGGTCTCAATTCTGGTTTATTTCAATTTTATAAGCTTTGTATATTAGGTATTAAAAAGCTCTCTTGCAATCTTTGAGCAGTCATTTTTATAATAGTGGCATTGGAATAACCGATTAAGCGAAACAGTGAGTCTTATTT
The DNA here is from genome assembly GCA_037783105.1 of Bactrocera zonata. Taxonomy (NCBI): domain Eukaryota; kingdom Metazoa; phylum Arthropoda; class Insecta; order Diptera; family Tephritidae; genus Bactrocera; species Bactrocera zonata. Next base: position 1,683 of record JBAWJQ010005404.1, on the reverse strand, counting down.
CGCATGCTTCAAAAGCTAAAGTCCACTCACAATAGCTTCAGAGTTCTGAAGCTTGCATCCATTCACCAAAGTATCCTAACCTCCATAAATATCTTGTATAATGTTGGCAAGAGTTATTCTGCGAGGAGAGACAGTAGTTATTCTGTCTTGGGAGTGGCCAGAACCGATTCATAACATTAATTCAAACATACGGCTCAAGCAGCTCATGACTTTCAGCCTTAGACGAAGTAACCAAAAAACATCCGTTTGAAGGCGAGCTAAAGTGGGAAGGCGAAGCATCCTTCCCCAGGTTTGTGCGCTGGGTTTGGGACCTACCACCCAAAAAGCCAAAAAGCACTATCAATAAAAAAAAAGAAAATTGTGGAACGGCATTTTAAGCTCCCTACGAACAATTATAAACGAAACCATTGATTTTTGGAATAGGCAAAATAATAGTTGTTACGAGGAGGAGCGCCTTGTCGAAGTGGAGCGAAAACAGACTGGCTACCTCGCAACGTTACAATCGATCACAACACGTGCGAGATGGGATAGGTCCGAGAGTTGAAGGGGGAAACGAGACGCATTTGCAGACAGAAAAAGAAAGAGGCCGAAAAGCAATACGTGAGGACGACGAGGTTGACAAGCTGGCCAACAAAGGTGATTCTAAAAATTCTACGAAAAATGCGGTGACTAACGGAAGGTTTCAAAACCGGAGCATATTCTTGTAAAATCCACAGAGCGGATTTAGAGACTGATGCCCAGAGTATACTAAAATTATGTTGGGATCACTTCTCCAACCTGCTGAATGGCAGTGAAGGTATAATACCAGGAGAATATGAACCCGATTCCCCAATCGCAGACGATAGAGAGGATGTTCCTTTGTCCAACCATGAAGAAGTTCGAATAGCAATTACCCGCCTGAATGCGGTAGCGACCGATGGATTGCCAGCCGAGCTATTCGTCGAAGAACTGATAAGTATCAAGCAACACCTTCTGCGTAGAATATGATCGGACGAAAGCATACACGACGATTGGAATTTTCCACAAAAAAGCAGACATTTCATTTACTTTCATTTTCATTTCCTTTAAACATTGCATATAAGGTTCTATCGAGCTTATGTTGTGAAGGATTAAAGTCCACCGTCAACAAACTAATTGGACCTTATCCGTGTGGCTTTAGACCTGGAAAATCAACAACTGACCAAATATTCACCACTCGCCAAATAGAATAGATTTCAAAGCTGATTTTGACAGCACGAAAAGGAGGTACCTTTATGCCTCGATGTCTGAATTTAGTATCGCCGCAAAGCTAATACGGCTGTGTAGACTGACGTTGAGCGCAATATCAAAAGCTCCGTCAGGATCGGGAAGGACCTCTCCGAGCCGTTCGATACCAAACGAGGTTTCAGACAAGGCGATTCCCTATCGTGCGACTTCTTCAACCTACTTCTGTGGAAAATAACTCAATCTGCAGAACTATATAGAGAAGATACCATCTTTTATAAAATTGTACAGCTGCTGGCATACGCCGATGATATCGATATTATTGACCTCAACAACTGCAACGTTACCTCTGCTTTCTCCAAAATAGATAATGAAGCGAAGCAAATTGGTCTGATGGTGAAAGAGGACAAAACGAAATATCTCCTGTCATCAAACAAACAATCGTCGCACTCGCGGCTAGGCTCCCACGTCGCTGTTGAC